>CAUYRH010172801.1:0-18424 GCA_963574655.1 Perodicticus potto | reverse complement strand
ATATAGTGATTAAGAAAATGCTATGAGGGCTATCTCTCACAGTACGATCAAAATGTTTCTGATTGTATATGAAGTACATTCTGCCCTATGATTGCACCAATGTACACAATTATGATTTAATAAAATTATTTAAAAAAAAAGTGAAACAAAGCAAGTCAAAAGTAAGCTGGGTAGACAACGGACGATGCACAGAATAAGAATGGCAGTGGGGAGAAATTCGAAGAAGGGGAAGGAAGGATATTTTAACAGACAGGTTAAGGGGACACTGTTATGATCCTGCCTTTTATGTTAGCATTTTATATAAACCAACTGCAAAATACATATTTAAAATGTACTTATGCCTTATGTCATCTTGCCATACTACTGTTATACACATCAACATCAAACATAATGACAGAGAATTCCTTTGACATAAGTTAGTAAAATTTGAAAATGACCTTTGCTTCTTTCCTGGAAATGTATAGATTGTTTCTCATCCTCAACTGCAGTATATTATCCTGGCTTTCCTTGTTCTAAATATGTATTTTTGATGTAATAAAAAAAAACTAAAAGTCCAATTTATTAGGCAGAAACAAATGTAAATTGTGAGCTATAGTTGGACTAAAACTTGTCTTTTTAAAAGCATTGTGTGTTCTCATTTTGTACTTCCATATTCTTTTGTGCTCCTTTTAAAGCTTTTTCTTACACTTGGTAAAATTCTCTCATGTGGAAATACCTATAATCATAGCAGCTGGTGTTTACAGCAAGTGACAAAGCTGAATTAAAAAATTATTATCTCCATTTCAGGATGGTTTATAAAAACAATAAAACTCTTTCCAGAAAGCACTACATTTTATATTATGTCCAACTAAATCTGTGTTATTATCTACTTGGGGTCACAGTACTAATCTTGGAATCAGTACTAATCTTGGAATCAAAACTACCAACATGAAAAAATAACCCAAAAAAGTGTGCAAAAATTTAGGCAGCTTATAGCAAAACATATTCTAAAAATAAATTATAAATTTGATGTTCCAACTAAGCAAAGCCTCAGGAATTTTCACATAAGAACTCTGATAAATTAACCAGCATTGAAAAATCAATAAAAACTCTTACCCTTTATATTCAAGGAAGGGCATCGAAAACAATAGGAATCTATTTTTTGAAGGAAAAAATATGTCCAAGATTAAAAAACTGCTTTTTATATATCATAGTTGTGTTTTGCTTATTTAGCCCCATTTTGTTTTAAATACATTTCACAATATTTATTACTTTCTTTAAATGAAAGTAGTAGAAGAGATTAAGGAAAGGAATTCTTTTATTTTTTTTTTGGCAGTTTTGTCCAGGGCCAGGTTTGAACCCACCATCTCCAGTATTTGGGGCTGGCACCCTCCTCCTTTGAGCCACAGGCGCTGCCCAGAAAGGAATTCTTTTTAAAAATCTTTTATTTTTAATTATTACAGGTACATAATATTTGCATATATGTATAGAGTACATACGATGTTTTGACATGGGCATAAAATGTAAAATAATCAAACAAGGGTAATTGGAGCATCCATCACATCAAGCATTTATCATGTATCGTATTTAGAGTATATCATAACTTATTGTTGACTATAGTCACTTTGTTGTGCTATTCAATATTGTTTATTCTATCTAATTATATTTTTTGCACCTGGTACCATCTCCACTTTATCCCGACCCAACTACTCTTCCTCGCCTCCAATACCCATTGTTCTACACTGTTTCCATAAGATCAATTTTTATAATAGTTAGCTCCCACATAGGAGGGAATACATATAAGATTTGTCTTTCTGTGCTTGGCTTATTTCACTCCACATATTCTCCAGTTCCATCCATGGTGTTGCAAATGACAAGGTTTCGTTCTTTTTTACAGATGAATAATATCCCATTGTGATATAAACCACAATTTCTTTATCCATTCATCTGTTGATGAACACTTGGGTTGATTCCAAGTCTTGGAGATTGTGAATAGTGCTGCGATAAACATTAGAGTGCAGATATTTTTTCAACATACTGATTTCTCCTCCTGTGGACATACTACATATACTCAGCAGTGGGATTGCTGAGCCGTGTGATAGTTCTGTTTTCACATTTCTAAGGAACCTCCATACTGTTCTCCACTAATTTACATTCCCACCGATGGTGTACTAGTGTTCCTCTTTAACCACATCCTTACTAGCATTCATTCTTGCCTATCTTTTTGACAAAAGCCATTTAAACTGGAATGAGATGGTACCTCAGTGTAGTTTTGACTTGCATCTTTTCAATGACTAATAATATTGAACATTTTTTCATATACCTGTTGGTCATTTGTATATCTTCTTTTGAGAAATGTCTTTTCAGATCCTTTGCCCTTATTTAAATTGGATTGTTTGTTGTCCTACCGAGTTGTTGAAGCTCCTTATATAATGTAGCTATTAATCTTTTCTCAGATGAGTAATTTGAAAATATTTTGTCCCATTCTGTGGGTTGTCTCTTCACTTTGTTGATTATTTCCTTTGATGTGAAGATTTTTAGCTTGATGTAATTCCATTTAATCCCATTTGTCCAGTTTTTCTTTTTTTGCCTGTGCTTTGGGAATGTGACTCAAGAAAACCTTACCGAGACCAGTCTCCTGAAGCATTTTCCCAATGTTTTCTTTTAGTAGTTTCATGTCTTAGATTTAAATCTTTAATCCATTTTGATTTGATTTTTGTATATGGAGTCTAATTTGTTTGATTATGTATATAAGAGTCCAGTTTCATTATTCTGTATGTGATATCCAGTTTTCCCAGCCTACTATTTAGTAAAAAAACTATTTTTTCCCTGCTGTTATG
Source organism: Perodicticus potto (assembly GCA_963574655.1). Lineage (NCBI taxonomy): Eukaryota > Metazoa > Chordata > Mammalia > Primates > Lorisidae > Perodicticus > Perodicticus potto. The sequence goes on along the minus strand of CAUYRH010172801.1, from coordinate 15,605 downwards.
TTCTTAGTAACTTTGTCAAAGGTAAGTTCACTATACACGTGTGGTTTTATTTCCAGGCTCTCTCTTCTGTTCCATGGGTTCTATGTGCCTGTTTTTACTGCCAGTACTATTCTGTTTTGGTTGCTACAGTTCCGTAGAATAACTTCAAGTCACATAATGTGATTTCTCCAGTTTCATTCCATTCACTCAGGGTGACTTTGGCTCTTTCAGGTCTTTTGTGGTTCCATGTGGACTTTAGGAGTATTTCTTTCTATTTCTGTGAAGGATTTCATTGGTATTTTGATGGGGATTACACTGAATCTGTAGATTGCTTGGGGGTAATATGGACATTTTAACAATATTGATCCTTCTGATTCATACGCATGGAATATTTTTTTCATTTTTTATGTCCTCTTCAATTTTTTACAATGTTTTATAGTGTTCATTGTAGAGATCTTTTACTACCTTACTTGAGTTTGTTCCTAGGTATTGTATTTTATTTATAGCTATTGTAAATGAAATTAATTTTCTTGGTGTCTTTTTCTGTTCACATATAGACATGTTACTGACTTTTACATGTTGATTTTGTGCTGAAGAAAGGAATTCCTATTCACTTTGTTCTAGTTTTATGGGAATCACCCTTGTATATTTTAGAAGTGTTGTTGAAGTGAAGAAAGTATTTTTCTGATCAGACTACTTCAGAAGTTAGGTGTATAATCACAAGATGCCAACTGCCATGGGGTTTTATATCAGCAGTCACAGGAAATTTTTGCTTCTCTTACCATATGGCTTGTATATAATTCAACCACTTATATTTATAAGTAGTTGGCAATCAAAACTTAAGTACGGGTTTGAAGACAATTGAAGAATCTCCAAAGTAGCCAGGAATACAGACTGAAAGGAGAAGAAAAGTGCATTACAGTGAGTTTGTTTAATGCTACTTTTTCTTTTTGGGCATTTGCTGATTCACAGCTCAATGCACCAGAGCCATAGTCAGTGGTGTTCTAAAGTCTGTGACAGTCTCACTTAAAAATTAGACTTCAGAGCTACAAACTAATTCCTCAGGACTAATATTCTGGAGACAAGTGAGCCTAACATTAGGCATGCATTTTATCTCTAAAACATTTGCCTATCTCTAAACAATGGGTTGGTGACAGGGAGGCAAAAAATAGAGTTCATCTCGTGTCAAAGGGATATAGCTGCAATCATACTCCAGGATTTTGTTTAATAGCCTTAATGTCTTAGTCCCTAAGTATAAACACACATAATGCATACATATACCAGTTTTCACTAATTGTGAAATGTGGTCCCTAGTTGAATCAAGGCATCCTACTGGTACCATATCTTCTTATGAAAAGAACATTAAATTCTATCTGGAGAAAATAAACATCTCCAACAGTTTTTCAGAGACAATTTCCAAAATTCTGAAATTAACAGCAGTATCTGTACAAAGGATCAAATTACTGAAGCCTGCAAGTAAAAATAGGCAGTGGAAATAGATCAATAAATAATACAGATACTGAAATTATCAAACATAGTCTTTAAAATAACTATGATTTATGTTTTCAAGAAAAGAGATCTTTTTAATTGAGAATTTTAATAGAGAACTAGAATCTCTTTTAAAAGGTGGACAATTTAAATTATAGAATTTAACAATATGATAATCATAATTAAAATTCAAGTTCAAGAATTGGGTTTATTGCTACAGAAAGGAGAATACACGAGTAAACACCTGGAAATAGAGTTCAGTATCCAAATTGGTGGCCAAAAAGACAAAAGGAAGAAAAAAATGTTTAAAAGAGCATGAGAGATATGTGGAACTTGAAGACAAGATCTAATATATGTATATCTGACTTCCCTAAAGGAAAAGAAAAGAAATACTGGAGTAAAGTTTTGCATAACTGATGAAACTTACCAGAAATGTAAGGAACTCTTTATACCTCTTTGTATAAGGACAGAGCAGAGGCATCTGGATGCCTTGGAGACAAAGGAAATAAATTCCTGAGAAAGTTATGGATGTAAATGATCTCTGATTACTCCCCTTTATAAGTTATTTGCTCATGACAAATTGAATAGTCTATAGTTTCTCTACTAATTATTCACTCAATACATTTTCTCATACTGTTTTTCTCTGACTAAAGCACAAACATCTCCACCTCACCTTCCAATCATCATAGATTCACATCTTTCAAGTTTAAATCTCAGTGCCTCTATTGTTTTAAGTTTTCCTTGATCACGTTCCATGACCATCCCCGAAACCCCAACTCAAACAGCAATAATCTCTTCATTTTTTGTAAGAAATGTTTGTGTTATCTTCTCTATTAGGATTTATTTTCTTTAAAAACATTTAATCTTATTCATCATTGTATGCCCTTCAATGAGCACCTGTTTAATAACTGGATAAATGGACAGATATGGCAATGGACGGACAGACGTACACATAGATGGGGAGGTCTTACAACCATTCTCCAGGTCAGCATACATTTTGCTATGACTTGGTGCTTACGCAACTATCAGCCAAGGCTCAACGTGCCATTTTTCTCTCTTATGCTTTTTTTTTTTTAATTCAATCACATTTTCTGGATCATCATCAAATAGTACAGCAGGAACACACCCAATCTAGTAAAAACTCTCAATGATTATTTTTGGTCTGGAAGCCAGTTAAGAAACTACTTTTTAGAGAAAAGTGACAAGTTGTTGATATTATGATTCCATGAGAGAGAAGTATAAAATACAGAGTGTTTAGCAATATACTCAATTGGTTTATAATTTGCAGAGCAAGTGCATGCCCTTGAAATCAGTGTTTTTCTGTTTTGCTTTATGTCTAGATCAAGAGAGGGAAGGTAAACAATATTCACAGTAAAACTAAAACAAAATACTGAGTAGAATTCACTGGCCCATGTACAGATAAGTAAAGTTCATAAAAACAATCTACATTCAGTCAAATACAGGTAAAAACTGCCATCAACACCAGCAATTTAAAAACTTCCTGGACTTCCATTTATACACTATGAAACAAACCTCTTCAATTGAATACACATAGCATTCTTGAGGCTTTTCTGGTAAATATTTAAGCAGATATTCTAGGCAGGTTAGAATCTCCAGCAAAGACTCTTGATTTGCTAATTAAAGGCATTTAGAAAGAGCCTGTGTTTTTGCATTGTGCTCTTAAGTTTTCCACATCTTTAGAAGCCAATTTAGACAGAATTGATAACTTACGTTGCCTGGGGAGATGCAACAAAATACCTTCTTAATGTCCATGCCCCGCTTCTTAACATTTGTAATCTTGTTGGAGACCTCAGTGGTGTTTGGCTAAATGCAAAACACAAACAAGCAAACAAACAAAAGAAACCACGCTGGCATTTAATAGTTTTCCTTGCAGCTAGGGATGTGTCATGTGTTAGAGGTCTGGACAACGAAATGTAAGCAGAAGTCAGATGCAGATTTCTGACAATAGTTCTTTCCTGGAACACACATTACCCTTTTCTTCTTTCTACCTTCTGGATTATGGACAAAGTGAGTAGAGCTGAAGCTGCAACAGCCATTGGGTGACCTCAAAGAAAGGGCCCAGAGAATTGCAAAGACCTCTCTTCTTATCTCTGAAGATATGAAACCAATGCTAACAACAGCACACCACTAGACTTACTATGGGAGAAAAATAAACACTTTTTAAACTACAACTTCTAGGGTTTACAGTTACATTTGACTAAAACTTAATCCCAGAATTAATCATTCCTCAAGAACATGAAGCATTTCTTATCTGTTTCTATTCCCAGCTACCTAACATGTGCTGTTTGCTCTCAAAGAAATAGGAATGATGCACCTATGATTGCCCCAATGTACACAATTATGATTTAATAAAATTATTAAAAAAAATAGGAATGAATAAATAAATAATTAAATGAAGTAAGAAATCATTCTACTGTTCCTGGCAGCATGTATTTGAAAGGTCCAGAAGAAAAACAACAGCAAACACTATGTTAGCTGAAAATACTTGGATTCAAAATAAATCACAGAGCATCCTGAGACGTAGAACACAAACTAAGACATTTCAAAAGTGGTCACTGTTCTAGCAAAGACCTGTCAATGTAGCATAGACCTCTATGACAACCGGATTCCTGCATGAATAGCTATTAACACTTTGGAATCAGACTGTTTGGAATTAACCACTTTTCTATGTTCACCTATATCAAAAATAAAGAGGAAGTTAATCATGACAGTGGAAAAAGTCAGTAGAATCAATCTTAGGCCAATGCAGAAGGTAGGGGCCAAGGAAATGCAAAGGAGGAAAGAAATTTCATCCCTTCCTCCTTCAGGAAGGTCTCCAAACAATATGCCAAAATTGGTGGATAAGAAAATAAAATTTCTCTCCTGCTCTCTTCAAGAATGTTTTGTGCCGGCCGGGTGTGGTGGCGCATGCCTGTAATCCCAGCACTCTGGGAGGGGGGTGGGAGGCCCCACTCTGGGGCAGATTGCCCCAAACTCAGGAGTTCAAGACCAGCCTGAGCCAAAGTGAGACCTTGTCTCTACAAAAAAAAAAGCCAGGTGTTGTGGTGGGTGCCTGTAGTCCCAGCTACTTGGGAGATTGAGTCAAAGGAAACTCTTGAGCCCAAGAGTTGGAGGTTGCTATGAGCTAAAATGCCACGGCACTCTACTGAGGGCCACAAAAAATAAAATGAAAGAAAGAGAGAGAGAGACAGAAAAAAGAAAGGAAGAAAGGAAGGAAGATTTTGTACCAAAGACCCTTGACCCCACTGGTCAACATAGTTAAATTTTTGAAAAATTGCTCTACATTCTAGAAAGATTAGAGACTCCTCTACCACCTGCTCCTTCATCTGAGACTCCCAAACCAACAGCATTAGCATCCCCTGGGAATTTGTATTAGTGCAGAATCCTGGGGCTCCTCTCAGACTATTAAACTGAGTGCTTCAGTTGCATGTTAAAGTTTGAGATATGCTGTCCTAGAAGATCTTATTCAATATTGTCAGTTTTGATGTTTGAGTTATTGTTTGACATTAAGTCTAGCCGGACAACAGAAAATACCTTTCCCCTTTGGTTTGTAAAATTTTTCATTAATAATATATTCAGGAATTATAATTTCTCTAATTTCTAGGTGTCTATGTCTCTCCCACAACTTTTTGACATAATTTTGTTAAATGATTATGTTTCAAAATAATTTTCAGGTAAAATGAGAAATAAAAGAAAATGAGTTTCATTTTTTCCTTGGAGTTGGGAGAGATGTGCCATTCATTAGGAATCACAGTCACTAAATCTAGAAAATGATCCCTTTAGTAATGTGATGTCTTCATGTTGTTCTCTTTTTCAGGGGAGGTCATTTAAGAGCCTGTAAAGCCATTGGAAAATTAGATCTTTTTTTCTTCTCCCTTTTGCCAACATACTTTCACCTGCAGGGAAGACCAGATGACTTGACTGGAAGGCAGATGAGTCATCTTCCTTGAGTTTATCATCATTTTTAGACATTCTTAGAGAGAACGAATTACACCAAAGTTAGGATATTGGAACTTTTCTGCTTACCAGACTTATTCTAGAAATGATACAACTGTGAGTAAAGCTATTATTTCTACATTTCTTCAAAGAAACATATCAGGGTAGGCATGGGGTGTTAATTTACCAAGCATTCATCTCTCCCATTTACAGATATGCACATTCTTGGAAGCAGCAGCTGCAGTTTTAAATACTACAGTTCAGATGTGTAGAGAGAATATATTTTGATTTTCTCCATAACCTGTCAGATAGTTCTTACTACCCAGGGGAGAGGAGGCACTACACTTTAGTTCAACCTCAAAAATTTAGTCTGATGAAATAACTAATCAATTTGTTTAATCTCTTTTTTAAGTAAAAGTTTCAGATTCCATCTGCCCCAGCTAGCTCCACTCCAAGAAGGACTTCAGATGTGTGGGAAATGGGTGAGGCTGACACAAGGTCATGACACCTTCAGAGAGCAGAGCGCTGGCACTCATACTTGGTGTTGTCCTCTCCCATCTCTGCTGAGGAATGGATGCTCTGGGTGGCTCTCCAGTGGTCCTCAAAAGCCGCCAAGTATGAATGGTTCCATCCCTGAGCCTGCAGGCTGGCAGAGCTTGTAGGGCCTCTCTCGTCACATCTAAATATCTCCGAGGGATTCAGCCTTACTATAAATCATGTTGATACTGGAGACCTCGCTAAGACTCAAGCATATTCTTTTTTTTCTTTCTTTTTTTGCTTACAAACTAGAGATAAAAACCTTTATTTCACAACTTTGTCATAATTCACTTTTTGTAAGTCATAGACTGAGTAACACAGTGTAAACGTCTGGTAGGCCAGACGCCAGTATCCTCAAAGCAGGAGCATAGACGTGGTCACTCCAGGACCCAGGTACTCCTCTGGCTCCCAGATGCCAAACCCAGATGCACTACTACTGTCCAAGCCCAGTTTTACTTAGAGCCATCTCCTTTTCTGCAGCTATTAGTCCTCATTTCATGCCAGATTTTTACTAGAGGCTCTCTATTCTTCCAAATGAATTCATGACCATAAGTGACATTCCATATTCCAAAGACAGCCCCCCCCCCCAAGATGTGCTGCATGATCAAAACATTTCCATCCCAGGATCACTGCCACTGACTCCATGGCAATAATGGCTTTTAGGACATTCTCTGCTGTGAAGGTGAACATTGGAAGGAAGATACTGGCAAGCCTCCTTCTGGGATCTTAGTGCAGACAGCGTCCAGGAGAGTCACAATCGCACCAGATGCACCAGGTGATGGGCCACATCTTCCTGTGGCAATTTTACACACGTAACTGACAAAATTGGAAATAACACCCCTGCAGACAGATACACTGCCCTGAACTGCTGTTGACCCAGAATGTTCACTATGCTGGAGGAGAAGCTCCACGACACGTACATATTTGCTGCCATATGAAATAGGGAGAAATGACTGAATGTTGACAGCAACATTGGAGAACAAAGGATCTTTGAGGCCGGATTGGATGTGAAATATCTGATCATTGTTCTCTGTAGAGAAGGTACTCTCCATACACAGAATCCAAAGACATCTGCAGCTAATGTACCTGTCACAGTCCGCCGGCCATCACGAAGGTTATGCCACCACTTGTTAATCTCCTTTCTGAAGCCTCCTTCTTTCTGTGGTTTTATGCTATCCAATCGATGAGCTTTTATACCATCAAAATAACTCTGGACCCTGGATTTCAGTGATTCATATTGCCAAGTAGCAGCTGATCCAAAAACATAGCCTGTAAACCCAACAGTAAAAAACAAAGGTTTGACAAGAGTCGTATAGGATAGGGAGAAAGATAAAAGACTGTTTCTTACACTTCTCTTGTACGGTGCGTCACTTGTCCCTGTGTCTGATCTTCGAGGTTCAACCTTCCAGAGTGCTTTTCTCAATCCACATTGTTGCTGAATGATGAAGTTAAACCCTACTGACAGAGCCGAAGCCTGGCGGCGCCCATGGCTGGCAGCAGCCCCAACCTTTCTATGCCCAGCTTTGCCACACTTGCCATAGACTGGGGAACACAGTATAAACGTCCGGTAGGCCAGACGCCAGTATCCTCAAAGCAGGAGCATAGACGTGGTCACTCCAGGACCCAGGCACTCCTCTGGCTCCCAGACGGCAAGCCCAGATGCACTACTACTGTCCAAGCCCAGTTTTACTTAGAGCCATCTCCTTTTCTGGAGAAAAGTCTTCCCCGCATATTCTTCATCTATAGCTTAGCCTGAGGTACCTAACCCTGTCATTTGATGCCCTGACCTACGGTCTGCGGTAGACCCACTGCCTACAGTCCAGCTTCCTTCAGCCCCTGTAAGGACACGCGGGCAGCCCTGAGTTCCTTATCTGCCTTCCTTGCAGAGGAATGAGATGCACTATTTTCCATGGCCAAGATGGAAGTAGATGCCAGTGAGGCAAATTCTGCAAAGCCAATGTGGGAGATAAAGGTACAGGAAAAGCACAAGAGTCCCACATTGTCTTCTCACTCTGCGTCTTTCTCCTTTTACATCCCCAGAGCTAGAGGGAGCAGGTTTCTGGCTTTCCAATTCCTCGCACCAGCGCTATTCAAACTGAAGCCAAGCCATTGAGACCTCAGACAGGAGGCTGCCCCCACACAAGGCTTGGGGTCCGGATTTCTCAAGACTGCTTGCTAGTTCACCGTGGAGCAAAACACCACTGGCGTCAATCTCCCGGCCATGGCTTGTCACTGTCTCACAAAAAAAGATACACAAAAATTAAGATTAAACTCTTAGATACATTTATAGCAATTTGGCAGAGTAATTTCAGAACTGTTTAATCTAACTAAGAAGTTGGCCTTTGCTTCCCATGTCCTTGTTTTTCTACTTCATTTTCTTATAATTCACTTTTATTGTATTTTACAAAATCATGGGTATAAGATGTATTGGAAATTTTGAAAAAGTCGTCAGTCCCCACAGCTGGTTTGAGTTAGGAGACACTGTCCTCATCTTATCCATTCAGCAAGACTCATGACTCAGATCACAGGTGGAAAGGGCATTCTCTCGCACACTGTCTTGTGCCCCACAACCTCCCTGTGAAGAAATATAAGGTGAGTCCATCAGACTTGAATCTGAACTTGCCACAAAAAATAGATGACATCTTTTTTGTTGACAAAACTTAGGTTTTGAGATTATTTTCAAGGTGTAGACAGAGCTAAAATCTAATTTGACAGTCAAAGGTGGGCAAGGATGGCGTTCTGACACCCTTCCCCTGAAGCACTGAAACACATTGTTTCAAAAAGTGAGACTCCCTAAAGAAATAAGATCTATAGGATAAGGAGAAGACAAATTAAAACAGGATCCTGAAGTTTCTGATATAGAAAGAATTGGTTGGAGAAGGGCCTTATTTTAAGAAACTCTGAAAAGAATGAAAAGAATGCTTTTCATAATTTTAGGAAAAGCCCACATCACCAATCAATGTGTTCCTATTTTTTGCAAGAGAACAAAATCTGTAACAAACCATTAACATTCATATACATTTCGCAAGACCTGCAACAAATGTTGGGTTTCAGTCTTTTCCAGTCCAAAGACCAACGAAAAGAATGTGTCGACCAACCACATTTGAACAACCACAAACTGAATGTCATTCCCTAGAAAAAAACTCACAGGGCTGGGATGACTGAAGCAATTCTGGCAATAAGTGGGTGAATATTATTGCCTTTAATATTTAATTAAGCTTCTAGCTGAGCACTCTGCTGAAAGCATCTCTAAAACACTAGCTTAATATCATTTATCCAAAAAAAAAAAAAAAAAAGAGCTAAATTAGGAAACAGTAAAAAGCTACAGTTTCTTATTGTAGTTACCTACCTCAGAGGTCATGTTGATTCTTCTTGGAATTAGTTTCCTCTATCACCACCCAGTTGAAGAAAAACTAAATTGTGCTTTAATATAATTGTCTACAGATTGTCTTGTGCCCCACAACCTCCCTGTGAGTGCCTTTTTGCTGTGCCCCTTACAACCACCCTCCTTCAAGGATCCAACCTCCTTCAGTCTGCCTGCCAGGCCCGGTCTCAACTCCAATCAAAATAGGAAGGATCTGATTTGGCTTAACTACCCAAGTTGAAGAATGAGCCAATTATACTTTACTGTGACTGTTATTCTATAAACCACTTAAGGAGTACTGTCTGCCTTCGATCTGTCATTATAGAACAGGAGACCTCTTTTTTTTAGTAGACTTCAGATAACTGCAAGCCACAGAGGGTCTCTCTCATATGAGAGGAGAGAAACTTCTCTTCAAGGACACTCTCTAGTCTCCCCCACCCGGATGGTCCTTGCTTCCTAAGCAGATTCCATGCTGTAAGTGTAAGTTAAGAAGATACTGTCTTTCCTCAGCCTTCAAGTAGGGCTTGGTCCTCTCACTTTGGAAGATGACATTCCCAGTCATAGTTAAGGTATTCAAATATATTCACATTATACATTAATTATATGTAATTATATTGATTTCAGTTTTAATTGACTCATTAATATACTGTCACATTTTGAAGGAATTTGTTTCATTTGGTGGTTTTATTTATTTTATTATTTCTATATATATAATTTATATCAATATTGTAGTTTTCCTGTCTTGAATGCCAATTTATTTTTAGATCTCAAATATTTTTATCACTTTTCTTGGGTCAGGTTCTCCAGAAGCAGACCGTCACAGGGTGAGATGAGGATTCATGTACGAGTGGTTTATTTCAGACAGGCCCCCAAAGGAAAATGGGACAAGACCGGGAAGAGGAGAAGTCAAGCAGGGGTGTGATTTGAGATAGGCTCACCCTCAGTCTGGTTCTGTAGGAAGCTCTGGAGCAAAGGTCACACAGCAGAGTTTGTCCCACTTTTTAAGGCGAGCAGCCACGTTTTTGTACCCTTATATCAGTCAGTCGTTGGTTGGCAGCTGCTGGATAAGAATATTCCCAGGGACTTCCCTCACTGGAGAGGCCCCTTAACTACCCAAAGATGGTCCTTGTCAGAGGTACGGGAGCCTTTAGCAACAGAGAATACAGAAACTGGAGGAAGAAGGCACAGCGCTGGTGAAAGAAACTAGGGAAGGGGGCAGCTGGGCAGGACAAAGAGTGTCCACTCGAATCCACGTGGTTTCAGGAATCCCACAGGTTTCCCAGCAGAGACTTCTCCTTTCTGTCTCCAACCTAATCCCATTTTCTTTTTTTAAAATTTCAGATTAATATATGGGTACAAACGATGAGGTTACATTGTTTCCACGTTAGGTAAAGCCAAGTTATAAATATGGCACACTACCCAATCCCATTTTCACCTTTCCCTTTCCTTCTTCAGCTAAAGACATTCTGAGAATTGTTGGGAGTATCTGATGCACTCGAAGAATCTGTTAGGTCTCTAGTTTAAACAGAACAGATAAGAGTTTTGGTGCTCTACCTGGTAAAAAGGAAGATAATTTTTAAAATGATATTTTTTAATTGACATTTGCCATAATTTCACATTGGTCTTACTTTTACATTGGTTCTTACTCAACAATAGTTTCCAACATCTTAGCCCTGAGTTGTTCTAACTACTTAGTTATCTGAATCCAGGCCTAGGGATACTGAGATCCCATTTATAATATGGTTGCACCACTAATTGATTCCTTTAAAAGTGCAATGCTTCCAAATAAATACATAAATAAATAAAAGTGCAATGCTCAGTGACAGGTGTAAGGCTTTCTACTTCAAAATGTATATGGATGTAAGAAACTATCTCATCATGGGAGGGAGACTTTACTGAAAAATATTTTTTCCTGCCCCAGATAAGTGGCCTGATATTTTTTGTAAAAAATTATCTGGAAATGTATATGATATCTATTTTTTTCTTTGAAACAGAGTATCACTATGTCACCTTAGGTAGAGTGTCATGACATCATAGCTCACAGCAACCTCATACTCCTGGACTTGAGCAATCCTCTTGCCTCAGCCTTCCGAGTAGCTAGGACTACAGATTGTTTTTCTGTTTTTAGTAGAGGCAGGGTCTCACTCTTGCTCCGACTCCTGAGCTTAAGCAGTCCTCCCACCTCGGCCTCCCAGAGTGCTAGGATTACAGGCCTATAAATGGCATCTTAATTGGTGCTCAGAGGAGATCAAAAGAGGGATGGGAGCAGTTGCCCTGTTGGGAGAATCTTCTCACTGATGTTTAAATATGCGAGTACATAGTGATTATAAAAAGCAACTGCCTTTGAGTTGATTCCACTTTTTGGCAGGCAGCTCATCCCCTTCTTGCTCAGACTTCAGGTAGATGTCTTCCACTGCAGCCATTTCTCTCCACTTCAGTTTGCTTTGGGTGATGCAGTTTACACTAAGACTGGAGAGTTCCATGAGAATTATCACATTACACTCCTTTTGCTTTAAAATAAACTCCTTGAGGAAAAGATCTGTTGAGAAGGAAACTGTGACAGTGAATAAGGCATCTTGTGGTCCAGAATAGAGATCTTGGCAACAGCACTGCAAGCATGGAAGGCAAATTTGAATCTGGACTACATCTCTACTCCATGAGGGCATATCTCTGCCTTCTGCAGGTGGCTAGCTGCTTCCTTTAGGAATCATGATTTATCAGGGGTTTACTGTTGGCTTCTGTGCCATGGCAGTGATCGTAGCCAGTGGTGGTGTGAAATCTGTGCTGCTGAGCTCTGATGCAGCCATATTTCTGCCATTATAAAAATCTTCTGGTTCTTTATTCCTCCTGTGAGGAGGCCTTAAATATACTATTTTCTTTTTGCAGGCAAACTCAGTCAGATGTAGTTGGTTCACCCTAAAATCTTCGTAACCACCATTGTAACAAAGCCGTCAGATGAAACCTCTATTTCATGATGCAGATTCTTGCTCTTCAGCAGCTCACACCATCAGAGATAATTTGACACATCCGGACACTGCTGCATATCACCCATTACCAGGGTGTAATTTGTACCTAGCAAGGAGTTCATTCATGTGTTCCTAAAATAAACCAGCAATCCTGGTTTTAGAATCTTCTCCGGAAGGTCTGTTTCCTAAGGCTTAGTACCAAGTACTGTATCTGCCAGGGTTCTGGTGAGGGAACACAGACCCAGAACAGGGCAGAGAGGGTGGATCAACAAATAGGACATTTAACAAGGGCCGGTAACCCAAAACATATTTATATTAATATTTATATGAAAGACTTCTCATTGGTTCTGCCTGTCTTTCTTGGGCATGTATGCATAAGTCTTTCTAACCTCTGCTTCTCCTAACCACAGTTATAGCTCTTGACCTTCCATCAATATCAGAACGGGACTTAATGCCTGGCTACACTTCTAGATTAATAGTCTAATAGAATGAACACTGCAGAAGTCTCTGGTGTTAGCACCATGAACTTACAAACTATGTACCCAAGAGGTTCAGGACAAACTCTACACACACATACCTAAATTCCCCACTTTCTTCAAATTGTTAGGTTTTCACCACATGGGATGTTGCTTGGCCTAACATGATGGGGCAGGCATAATGGGTGTCAGGAGAATCAGGAAAATGTAGTCAAGGGAAAAAAGAAACAGCATAATACTTTCTGCCAGATCTTTCATTCCAGTCATGGTAGAAACTGAGACCTACCTTCATAGGCTTTGGTCATCAAATCAAACTTCAGGTGACTGCTAAGAAACCTTTGACATGTGAATTGGCAGCCTCTGTTATTTCTGATTCAGCATAATTTCTTAAGCTGTTTGGCATGTATTTTAGGGGTATGAAGCACAACAGCTCATAAAAATTTTAAAATAGAAAAGGCCTTATTATTGACTGTGACAATTTATATAAGGGTCAAGAAGGCTGGCCCTCAGCAATCATGGGCCACAGCTGGTTGCTCAGAACTTTGAGGGTGGGAAACGGGCGATTTCTCAGCCCAGGTGTTCCTGTGAAATGCCTTACAGGCTCCTGCTTAGGAGAATCCTGGTTCTACCTGTGCCTTTCTCCCTGGCCATTGCCCTGACAGGGATGATTCCTTCTTTACTGCCCTAGATCCGAATCAGGTGCCCAGCGCTTAACACCTTCTAATCAATGGTATTAGTGACCACTTGATTGCTTCCTGAAAAAAAAAAAGTAGTTCTCCAAAGTGGGAATGTGACTTAATCTCTTTAAATTTTAAACCAGGTATTTTTCATCATCCTGGTAAAAGCATAACCCAATTATCCAACTCACACATGGATCACAGAGATGGGGCAACAGGGTGCAGATGGACTAGTACAGTTCCTCATCCCTGTAATATTCTGAAATTTAAAATAAAATAAAATAAGTGAGCCAGGCACGGTGTCTCAGGCCTGTAATCCCAGCCCTCTGGAAGGCCAAAGTAGTAAACATCACCTGAACTCAGGAGTTCAAGACCAGCCAGAGCGAAATGAGACCCGGTCTCTACTATAAAGAGAAAAACTAGCTGGGCGTGGTGGTATGAAACTGCAGTCCCAGCTACTAGGAGGCTGAGGCAGGAGGATCACTTCAGGCCTGGATTTTGAGGTTGCTGTGAACCAGGCTGAGGCCCCGGCACTAGCCCAGATGGCAGAAAAAGACTCAGTCTCATGTTTCTGGGTATTTGTACCCATGTTTCTGGGTATTTGTTCTCCTGTTCTGCAACACTGTACTGGACCTGATCCCACTATAGCATATTCAGTCAAATTTCCTGGCCAGTCCAGGCAGTGCAAAGGAAGGGAGATCTTATCTTTGACTTTACTCTCAAATAAATATTCACTTGAAGTGTCTTAATTGCAGTCAGAAGTAACTCTTTGTGTGGAAGGCTTTCAATTTCACAAGGCTTGTTGAGAACCTACCACCTGTCCAGCACCACTCTAGGCACCATCAATATACCAGTGAATATAAACAAACAAAACGCTCCCCGCTCTCAGGATGCCTACATTCCAGAAGAAGAAGACACACATGAAAAAATACGCCAAGTATGCGAAATAATGACGAGTAATGGAAATCAAGTAGGAGGAAGGAATGTCAGGGAGGCAAGTAGGAATCCGTTTTAAATAAGCTAGTCCAAGAAAAGACGTCAACATTGGAGAAAGAAACTAAAGAAGATGGGGGCAAAGGCCACATGGAGACCCATGCAGGCCTGTGTGGCTAGGCAGAGAGATGGGCAAAGAGGGAAATAGGGGCTGGGGTGTAGGGCTTTGTGAGCCACCATAAAAGCTTTGTCTTCTCCTTATGTAGTGAGGGATACATTGGAGGATGTTGAGGACATTAGTGGCGCTTTTTAAAGCATGTGTTTTATGATCACTCTGTTGGCATCACTCCCACTGCAAAGGGCAGAGGCGGAGAATCCAGTCAGGAGGTCACGGCAATGCTCCGAATGAGAGATGATGGTGGCTCTGACCAGGGGAGAAGCTGTGGAAGGGATAAGAGACGGCCAGACTTCAATTATAGTCTTTCGGCTAAAGCTGACATAATTTGATGATGGACAGAATATGCGGTGGGACAGATGAAGAGTCAAGTTTGATCCCAGGGTTTTCAGACTGAGAAACCATAAGGCTGGGGTCTAATGTGTAAGTAGAATCACCTGGCAAAGAAGCCAAGGCCAATATCAGATGGATTAATATGTCCATGTTTGCATGCAAAAGGATGCTAGCATGCAGCTGTTTACTTATGTCTTTCATAAATCATCATGAATTAACTACTGGGGTGTGTCATTTATTTTATGTTTTGTGGGGGAAAATACCCCTATTTTTCTTTTTATTTATTTATTTTATTTTTTTATTAAATCATAATTGTGTACATTAGTGCAATCATGGGGCACAATGTGCTGACTTCATATACAATCTGAAATATTTTCATCAAACTGTTTAACATAGCTTTCATGGCCTTTTAATCACTATATGAAGACATTTATTTTCTACATTTAGTAAGTTTCACTTGTACCCTTCTAAGATGCACCATAGGTGTCATCCTACCAATCACACTCCCTCCCCTCATCCTTCCCCCTGCCCTCCCCTCCCTTGCCCCTTGCCCCATATTCTTGTGCTATAATTGGGTTTTAGCCTTCATATGAAAGCTATAAATTAGCTTCATAGTAGGGCTGAGTACACTGGATACTTTTCTTCCATTTTTGAGATACTTTGCTAAGAAGAATATGTTCCAGCTCCATCCATGTAAACACAAAAGAGGTAAAGTCTCCA
>CAUYRH010172800.1:0-22434 GCA_963574655.1 Perodicticus potto | reverse complement strand
TTTGTTTTCAGTTGCTACTAGATTTTTATATTGTGTCTAATTTTTTATATTGTGTCTACCAGTACCATACTCCCCCAAACCCAGGAGCAGTTTGAAAGGGGAGCACTCGACCGGCACAAAACTCACAGACCACCAAGGCTTCTGCGAAAGGTCTTTATTGGGGGGAAGCTGCAGAGCAGCATTGAGGAGGTGGGGAGGGGAAGAGGGAGGAAGGGGGAGAGAGAGAGAGAGAGAGAGAGAGAGAGAGAGAGAAGACACGGGGGGACAGCGGGGAGAGGAGGAGGAGAGGAGAAGTGAAGAGAGAGAGGGAACAAAAGACAAGAGCACCTTACATAGACTCGGTTAGGGGAGGTGTCGGGATGGTAGAACAGCCAATAAGGTGCTACTGCTCTGGTGTGAAGAGCGGTAGGGGGAGGGCCATAAGTTTGAGCTTTTCAGTGGATAATCGGGATAGGGAGCCAAAGTGGTACAATTATCTAACATGAAGCACATTGCGTTTACTGTGTACTTCATTTCTATTATTACACTGTAATATATAATGAAATAATCGTATAGCTCACCTTAATGCAGAATCATTGGGAGCCCTGAGCTTGATTTCCTGCCTCAAGATGGTCCTATCTGAAGTATGGTGATGTTGTGAAGCCTGCCATCAGATGCAGTTTAATTCTCACTTGCCACTCACTGATAAGGTTTGATAGGAGTCTGCAAGCAACTGATTTTTTATGGTTTCTGCGTAGGCAGACCTCTCTGCTAATGGCAATCTGTATTTGCAGCCACTCCCCAGCACCAGTGTCGTTGCCCCAGCTCCACCTCAGTTCATCCAGCACTAGATTCTCACAAAGAGCTTGCAACCTAGATCCCTGAATGTGCGGCTGACAGCAGGGTCTGTGCTCTGGTGAGGATCTAATGCCGCTGCTCATCTGACAGGAGGTGGATCTCAGGCCGTGATGCGAGGGATTGGGAGCAGCTGGAAATACAGAAGAAGCTTCACTCACTTGCCCTCTGCTCACCTCCCGCTGTGCAGCCCCATTCCTGATGGGCTGTACATTGCTACTGGTCTGAGGTCTGGGGATTGTGGACCCAAATATACATTCAAACTAATTCAAGTACAATGGACAGGAAAATATAATGAGATCTGTCTTTCTGGAACAAAGAAAGTCCGAGTGCAATTAAGCTGTATAGGACAATTGATGGTGGGTATTGACGGTTCAGGAGCCTGGCAGTAATTCCCTGGTTGGTATAATTCAGCTGTGTTCTTTGGGTAAAGGAACTAAAGGAGGACAGACAAACTCACTTTAGAGCATCAATCCTGATACTTGCATATTTGAAGTTATTGTGTCAGTATTACAAATACTTTATTTCTGAAAAAATTATTTCTCAAAGCAGAATTACATCGCAATTAATTATTCAGGGTATATTCTCGAATGGGAGGGCACTGAGTATGCTTGAGCAGTGGAATCGCATCATCTGAAAACATGGAAAGAGTAGCTGTCCTTTACTGAGCAAGGACTGTGTGGAAGGTGTTGCTTTGCTTTACATACTTTAATTGCAATCCTCAAAATAGTCTGCATGACACTTGATCTTATGCTTATGTTCACATGAAAAACGCAGCTTGGCGTGAAGCAGAATTTTGCACCTGACTTGTGTTGTCATTGTTATTGGAACACTTCAGTCTTGGTCAAAGTGTCATAGCCAGGTGAAAGTAGGATGTCAGAACATTTTTTGAATTTAGTTGTTTTGGTTCTTTCAGCAATTGATTTCGTCTTCCTTTGTGACCTCTGGTAATGGTCAATTTTAATTATACTGAAGTTTTCTCACCTATTGCTCCTATCAGTATTCAGTCCTTAAGTAGTCAAAAGTCAACTGATCAGAAAATGGTAAAGTACTGGGGTAACTGCGAATTGACTATCCTAACTAGTAAATGAATAAAGCAATCAATGTGCTTGTAAATAAGTCTTAAAGCTTGCTAGAATGCTGCTTCTAAATATTAAGAGATGGTAGACTCACTTTTCAAATGACTTGACTCTTACAAAGATTAAACAGGGATTGAAATACATGATTTTATTCCTAAAGTCTTTCGAATATCAAAAGCATTCTGCAGATTAAAAAATAAGCTTTTGAGGCTAGGCACAGAGGCTTACACCTGTAATTCTAGCACTCTGGGAGGCTGAGGCAGGCGGATCACTTGAGCTCCGGAGTTCAAGACCGGCCTAAGCAAGAACGGAACCCCCCATCTCTAAAAATAGCCAGGCTTGTGGTGGGTGCCTATCGTCCAAGCTACTTAGGAGTCTGAGGCAAGAGGGTCGCTTGAGCCCTAGAGTTTGAGGTTGCTGTGAGCAATGATGCCATAGCCCTCTAACAAGGGGTACTGAGTGAGACTGTTTCAAAAAAAAAAAAGCTTTTGCTTATTTTTAACAATTGCAGTTATAATATTTATAAACTTACCAATTTTCTTTGGTGTCTTATTGAAATAGATTTTTTTTATTACTTATCACATTGATGTTATAAATAGTTGTAACTAAATCATTCTTTTATCTTTTATACATTAACTGGATTTTGGAGTTAAAACTTTGAAAAAAAGATGCAGAAACCAATTCATTCTCTGTATATAAGGTGGGATTAGGGATTCCTTCCCATTTTAAAACATTTCTTTTTTAAGCAATGTGAAAGTAAGGTGTATTTCAGCTATGCTGCATAACAACAAGGATTCATTCTAAAATATCCTCTTGGCAGGCGTTGTTTGATTGTCTTTATTTTTTCCATCCAATTTATTAGTCAGTTGGAGGCTGTCCATCTCCAGCTCCTCCTTCAAGTCACTGTGGTGTTCTGCCTCGACTGCAAACCTCTCCTTATTTGTCACCTTATCTCTGTCCTAGCTTCCCTCCGGAACTTTCTTCAAAAAACAGGCTCAGTGATCTTTGAAAATGTAAATCAGATTATGTAATTCTATTGCTCAAGACCATTTAGTCACTTCTCATTCCAGAATATAACCCTGCTCCTTACTGGGACCTAAAAGAGCTTCTAGTTCCTCCCTTGCCCCATCTCCCATCGTTCCTCTCTAAGTTTATGTGCCTGGGTGCCTTGGTTTCTTCTCTGTCCCTGGAACATGTCATATCCTTTTCTGCCCCTTCTGGATCTTGCAGGCTCTGTTTACTCTGCAAAAGAGCTCTTCTCCCTGTCTGGTTCCTTCTTATCTTTCAGGAATCAATTCATTGCTTACTAGTCAGTGAGGCCTCTTTGGCATCCAACTGAAATGTGAGCCCACGGCCAGCCCTCCTCTTTTATGGGATCTCCTTTGTGTCCAAACTGGTGCCGATTTCACGCAGATCATCCTGTCTTCATTTGTTTGTTTCTTCCTTCTGGAGTGAAAGCTCAACGAGAAATCAGCATTCATTTCTTTTTTTTTCTTTTTTTTAGGGTTATCAAATCTTCGATGCCGAAAACAGTGTCCCAGTGTCCGCACATAGTAGCACATATAAATATTTGTTGCATGAATGTCTCTTTAGGCAAGTTACTAGGAGTATAAACACAAGTCCCATATTAATACTTGGGTTTTGACATGTATATAAAGTGATATAGTTCTTAGTACAAAGCATATTTTATGCAGAAAGAATCTACTTAAAAATGAAGAAAGAAAAAGTTAAACTATCAAGAAACTTAAAATTATGGATTTATTTCTTTCCCTCTCCCACCATTGTCCTGCAGTGTTGTTACTGAGCAGTAGATTTATGAAAAAAATGAATTGTTTGGAAAGATTTAGAGATTAAAGTGTGGCTATCACCTTTGCCTCTGAGAGGTAAGCACCTGGACTATACCACTCCATCAGGACTTGTCAGGGGGCCACAGAGCAAAGTGATTAAAAACGAAGACAGAAGTCTGGAAATAAAATGCACACAGTCCTCGTGAGAGTTACAGAGGCTTCAGAATGTCGGCTCAGGTTTTCATCACATGAAGTTTCTGTGGCCTCTGGTTATAAGACTGATCGGTATTTTTCTTTTTCTTCTTCTTTTTTTTCCTTTTCAATTTGGTGTTCATGGAGAGAAAGATTGATAGCCCTTGTTAAACCTAAATACAGAGCTGAATAATAGCGTCCTGGTTCTGTTTTCCTTTTTGCCCCCACAACCATATTTTTCCCCTTGATATCTTACCTTTGATTTGTTTACACAGCATTGCTTTTTAAAAAGAAAGTGGTGGATATGGTTTACTAGGAAATCTATTTCAGTTTGTTTATGTTTACTTTTGTAGTTGACATGGAGGAATTTTGAAGATCTTTTGTTTGATGAAAGCCTAGGTTGTACACGTATAGCTTAAAATGCTTTTCTAAGGCTGAAACATATTATTTATTTTAAATGAAAAGAATGAACAAGGATTCTTAATGTATATTACAATTTTCAGTGAATGCTGAATACTGTCAGTTGAGAAAATTTTTCATAAGGAAACAGCTTCACGATTTTGAAAAAAATCATTCTGCCTTAATTACCTCAAATTGATTATATATATATGCATTAGAAAATAACTTCCTCTCTACTCTAACACATTTTAAAAATTGACACAGATAGTTCAGGCACATAATAGGTGCAGAGAGACACGATGTGCAGTGGTTAAGAGGGTAAAACTTCCAGAACCCAACTCCCTATGTTTCAGTCTTTAGCTCTGATACTAAGTACTTGTGTGACCTTGACCTTGAGAAAGTTAATTCATTTGCCTGTGGAAAGGGTACCAGGAAGGGGGCTTGTAATAATTGATGTGACTAATAGGGTTCAATGAGGATTCAGTGAGTTGATGCACATGGGCTCCTGGCCTTTGAGTTTGGGTGTGCTGACCTATAGGCTGTAGCTGGCATTCGTGGTACCCACCTATATCAGCCATGTCTTTCCATAGTAGTATTTAAAGAGGTCAGCTCTGGAGTTCTTTACCATGCTTCGATAAATCTCATGATAATGATTTCCATTATAGATCTAAGCATGACAATTAAGTATGAAAAAATGAATAACCCCTTTGGCCAGTCTTACAAGCTCCTGTCTATTGAACAGCTGAGTCTTGAGAGTCCTTCGTTCTGTTCTGTGGCCCCAGTTTTATTTCAATAGCATCTTCTAGTAACAGTAAGACTTCTGTAGCTGAGAAGGTTCCATGGAGGGTATTGACATTTCTTAATGTCAAATTCAGGAGCGCACACCTGAATTGGCCTAAGCAAATCAATGTTGTCTAACACAATCTTGCTAAAGCTTTTCACTGCTTCCCAACTCCAAAGGAATGTCAAGATTTCCCATCGCAGCTTTGTTATTATAATACATGGTATGAATGCTCAAAGGAAATATCTGTGCCTGCGTTGTCTGACCTCTGGCCCATTTCACTTATAATAATAAAGCTAACAAATGGTTATAGAAATGATACTATTGCCTGACTAAATCGCTTCAAGCCTACAATTCTAACTTAAAATGCATTTGTACCCACCTTTTTTCAGCTGATCTGTCATTTGTTTCCCATTAGAATTTACATAATTAGATTCTGCATTCACATTTGTTTTAAGTATCATTTCACTTGGCACTGTTTGTTTAAGGCCTTCAGATGACTCCCTCTTGTCTACTGAGAGGGGTACAGACTCCTGAACACCTGTCATGTGAGACTCTGGGGCCTGCTCTGCCCATGAACCAGCAGTCTTGTTCCCCATTTCTCAACTTCACATGTAATCTGATACTTCAGCAAATAGGATTTCTGCAGCTTTGCCTTTTTATGACTTTGCTCACATGATTCTTTCCCAGAATTATGGAATGAGGAATGATTGTAGCTCTGAATGAAATTTTTTGCTACTTCCTTGACTCCTAAGTCATAAAGGACCATTTTAAAGTGTTTTTTTTTTTTTTTTTGGTGTGTGCATTTTTTTCTTATTGCTCTAGTCTGATGGTAGCTTCCTTCCTTGAGTGTGTCTAACCCCCCCCCACACCCCCGCCCCCGCCCCAGACCACCTGATGGTCATCATTCTAAACACATCTCCCCTTTCAGTCAATTACAGGCTGCCTGAGAACAGGGGAAGAATTCCTGATTTGTGCCATTGATGAACAGTGTACTGAATGATTGTGTATATTTTTCTTTATTCTCTTATGAAAATTATTTGAGTCATCTCAGTTCATTGTTTTGAAACTATTTCTTAATCCCTTTGATTGGTAATTTAGCTTTGTCCTTTTTATATAGTAGACGTCTTCAATAAATATTCATTTGAAAATTATCACTCTCGTGACCTCCACATTTTCATATTTTCGTAGTGCAGGATATCTGCTGTGACTCAGCATCTGAGGATTCTGGAATAAAGTATCATTTTCTTCTAGGAATTGTTTGGGTTCTCTTAGCTTTCTTCTCCAGTACCCATAAAGGACTTTTTTGAGTGTGTTGTTTACTTCTGGCAGTTGTGATGAGACTTTTCATTTGGGGATTTGATTTTCAGAATATAGTGATCCCATATCTCTCAAGGAGTTTCACCTAGTCATTGATTTTTTTTTTTTTTTTTTTTTTAGGCTAAATACATTGTCTTGTTTCTTTCTTCTACTTCTCATCCCCTCCCCCCATCCAAGATTCTACAGATAGGATGGAGGGACATTTAATATTTATTTTTTTTGGCATTATGGAGGCATTTAATATATATTTTTAATTTTTAATTGTTTTGACTTAATTTAAAATTTACAGAAAAGTTACAAGACTAAAGATAAAGAGTTCTGTGTGTCTTTTGTTTAGATATCTAAAATATTAGTCCTCTTCTCTGTATATGTGTCCTCCTTACTTTGTCCTCCTCTCTGTATATGTGTATGAACACACACTCAGGCATGCAGTTCGCACACAAATGTGTGTATATGTGTATGAACACACACTCAGGCATACAATTCGCACACACATGTGCGTATATGTGTATGAACACACTCAGGCATACAATTCGCACACACATGTGCGTATATGTGTATGAACACACACTCAGGCATACAATTCGCACACACATGTGCGTATATATGTATGAACACACTCAGGCATACAATTCGCACACACATGTGCGTATATGTGTATGAACACACTCAGGCATACAATTCGCACACAAATGTGCGTATATGTGTATGAACACACACTCAGGCATACAATTCGCACACACGTGTGTATATGTGTATGAACACACACTCAGGCATACAATTCGCACACACATGTGCGGATATGTGTATGAACACACTCAGGCATACAATTCACACACACATGTGCGTATATGTGTATGAACACACACTCAGGCATACAATTCACACACACATGTTTATATGTGTATGAACACACACTCAGGCATACAATTCACACACACATTTGTATATGTGTATGAACACACACTCAGGCATACAATTTGCACACAGATGTGCGTATATGTGTATGAACACACACTCAGGCATACAATTCGCACACACGTGTGTTTATATGTGTATGAACACACACTCAGGCATACAATTCACACAGACGTCTTTTGTGCTCTATATACTCATGCTTATTTTTAGAACCACTTAAAAGTAATTTTAAGTTGCCTCTTTCTTCCTAGTACTTCAATATGTATGTCTCGAAAAGAACGGCACTTTTAAATAATGCACTAAAATAAATAGTGCAATGATCAAACTTAGGAAACTAATCTACAGGCTTTATTTATTATATTTAATCTATAGGCCATACTAGTCTTAATGTCTGTGGAGTGAATATGTATTTCAAATATAAAATTGAGTGTTGCTTGTATCATTCCTGGCATTAATTTATCATTTGAGGAATTATATACTCTCTAGAGTCCAAACACAAGATGATGAGGTGAGAATTCCAAAATAATTCCTTTATCTAGAGCAGTGGTTCTCAACCTTCTTAATGCCGTGGCCCTTTAATAAAGTTCCTGTGGGTTGCGACACACAGGTTGAGAACCTTGGGTCTAGAGAAACTGAAAATTTCAAACAAGTTTTCCTTCCTAGTATCAAATTTATATGAGAAATAAGAAATTTGAGTTTAATATTTTAGCTCGCTTGTTCAAAGAGTTATTTGGCAAACTATAGAGTTTGAATTATGTCATTAAAACCTATAGAAAATGATACAAATTTGGAATTTGATTTCCACATTAGTGTTATTTGATAGAAAATATGTATGATTTTTCACAGCACAATTAGCAAGGCTCTTTGTTTTAGTTTTTATAAAGTGGAAAATTAAAAAGGAATAATGAAGATAAACAAATTTTGGCAATGCAAATGGATAGGATTCAAAGTTATTCTGTCCGGTTGGCCTTCATCACTTTGACCCCCCTTGCATTTATATTTTCAGACCAAAAGTTTTGTCAGGAAATCACCTAAATTCAAGGAGAAGCATTGACAGGTTTGGTTTTTGTAACCATGTAAAACCCACTAGAAGATTTAAGTAGTAAATACACACTCTGTTGTTGCACATGATTTTCCGAATTCAGCAGGAGTGAAACAAACTGGGCAGACCCATGTCAAAACTACTACCTTTTCCCAGCTCCTGCCTTCCACCCCTTCCATGTGGAATGCAACCTTGCGGCTTTGTAGAAACTACATAATAGAGATGAAGCATGCACAACCTTTAGGGAAGTTCCTGACTTTCATTGTTAAGTACCCAATTCAATTGTGGCAATTAATAATTATCTTGTCCCTTTATAATTTTTATTATCAGCACTAATAGTCTTGAGCCTCATCTCTTATTGATTCATCAATATTTTGTGTGTGTATTTTCCATGGCTGCATTGAGTCATGTTCTAGTAACTGGTATAATTTGCTACACTTCTCAAAATGGTATTTTCATGGACATGTAGTAACAGAATTTGTCTCAATGTATACATTTAAAGTAGTATTAATTCCATAATTACATTTTTCTGTTTGGGCCTTATTTTTATATGTAGCAAGAATAACCTTATTTTTATATGAAGAAGAATAACCTTGAACTGTTTTCAGTTCTGTCCCCCAGCATTTCTTGTTTCTTTTGAAATTCTTAGCCAATAGCTTGACGAATCTCTTCTGTCCATTTTTATGACTTCCGTTTTCAGATCTTTCAGATAGAATCTTGCCTTTTGAGTAAGGCACATATTCTTGTAGTTTTGCTTGTTGGTTTTATTTTGGTTTTTGCTTGTTTTTATTTAATTTAGGTGTAAAACACTAATTGATGACCCTTAAAATTGATATCTCAATTTTATTTTACCAAAGCAATACAGGCACATGATTTTAATAGAAAACAAATATTTGTTTCTTATTTTTTCATTCTTAAATATTAATTTTTGGTAAGTTTTCTCATTTTTAGTTTTTTTCTTTTCTTAGAGGTATTGTTAGTTGGATATTGGACCTTATAAATTGCTATCTGATATCTTATTTTTCTATTTCTTATTCCATTTTGAGGAGTGTTCCTTTTCTAAGCTTTCTTATCAAGAATTTTTAATTTTTTTTCTTTTGCAAGCATGCTGTTCTTATATGAATACAGTGTGTTCCCTTATCAGTCTGAAATTTATAGGTTAAAAAATATTTTCTGTTTGGTCTTTGTTTTATGTTGGAAGCATTCTTTAAAATCTACTTAAATAATGATAACATTTATAATCATTATATGGTCATCACTCTGATGTGAACTTTGTATAATCACAAATTCTCTTAGCCATTTTATAAGGTAGTTATTTTTCCTACTATATTACTTTACTATGTCTGATATAACCAATTACCACTAACCTGGTGACTTAAAACAAGAGAGATGTATGTTGTCAGAGTTTTGGAGGTCATAGTTCCAAAATTAGTATCACTGGATTAAAATCAAGGTGTCAATGTGGGTGTATATTTTAAGGAGGTTCTAAAAGAGAATCCCTTCTTAGAATTTTTTTTTGTTAAATGATAGACTTTAAGTAGATTATTCCACCAATCTCTTGCTGAGAGTGTTGGG
The DNA here is from genome assembly GCA_963574655.1 of Perodicticus potto. NCBI lineage: Eukaryota > Metazoa > Chordata > Mammalia > Primates > Lorisidae > Perodicticus > Perodicticus potto. The sequence continues at coordinate 12,507 of CAUYRH010172800.1, read as the reverse complement.
ATGGGAGTTTTTGATAATCTTGGCTATAGCATTTTGTATATTAATTTGGGGAGGTTATACTGTTGAATATATAGAATGTTGTAGAATCACTTTATTCCCAACGTAGATCCTATCTCTGCTTCCAAACAGGGCTTGGGCCCCCTATTTTAGAATCTGATGGGTCTAATTTCTCCATAGTAAAGGATCCAACTTTCACACAGGTGAAGAGAGCTTGTTGCTTAGCTGCTTAGCACAGTGGAGAAAGTACAGAGGGTGCCAAAAAATGTATATATATTTTTTAAGAAAGGAAAAAACTGGGTTAAAATTATAATATTCAATATATATCAATGGCATTTATTATCTTGTGTGTTGTATCTTGTATCTCTTATAATTGCAGAAGTCCAGGATGAGTTGAGTATTACAATTTTAATGCAGTTTTTTCCTTTCTTAGAATGTGTATACAGTTTTTGGTACCTTCCATATATTGGCCAAACTGCCAATATGCTTATATATAAATTAGATTGGTGATATAGATTAATTTATGATTTGTTTTATTTTGAATTCTTAGAGGCAAATAAAAAGTGGTGTGTTTTGGAAGGAGGCTTCTTGAGTTACTATGAAAATGATAAGTCTACTACACCTAATGGCAGCATTAATGTCAATGAAGTCATCTGCCTGGCTATACAGAAAGAGGACTTCTACTTAACTACTGGGTAGGTATACCATTAAATAACTAGAGGTGAAAGGTATTTCAGATAATTATCAGTATTATGCCAGGTAATAAGGGTTTGAGTATTCATGTCAGATGTTCATTTGCTTCCTTTAGAAGGGTCTAGTGGATTCTCAAAGCCGTACCTTCTAAAACTTCCTTTGAGAATTCAATAAAAAGGAGGAAAATTAAAATATACTAATATGAAAGACAAACACATTTGCATCAAATCCTGTATAAATACGTAGTGTTTAATTTTTGTAGTCCTTTAATTTTATGACTCATTTAAAATAATGAACTAATGACACAGTTTTTGTATTCTAAGTGAGTATCGTGATTAAAACAGGTAAGAGGTTTTATAAGAGCCAAACATAACTTGTGGCTTCTTTTTATTTATGTGTGCTGTAGGCCCATCTTTATCTTTGAGATCTACTTACCCTCAGAACGTGTGTTTTTATTTGGAGCTGAAACATCTCAAGCTCAAAGAAAATGGACAGAGGCAATAGCCAAGGTATTTAAATATTGCATTATTATAATAGATCCAGGAAGATTTTTAACTTGGGGTCTGTGGTTGAGCTTCAGGGGGTCCATGAAAATTTTATGTTAAGATTCTGGGAAGAAGGTCAGACTTCATTAGGTTTTTAGGAGGTTAAATGAGGTTAAGAACATCTTCCTAGAGCCTTAAGCAGAGGAGAAATTAATGGTAGGACCGACAAAATCGTTTTTCAAATTATGGCCATGTTTATTTTGATTAAATTATTTTTATTATTATAAAGTCATTTCTGTGACTTTTCATAGGTAGAAATCTTATTCAAAATGTACACAAAAGTAAAACAACAAATTTAATAAAAGACATAAAAGGAAAAAAAGTTAAAGGTGTTAGCTGCTTTTATTACAGTAAATACAATACACATGATAATAAAAACATTGAAGGATATTTTGAAAAGTGTCACAATTCCATGAAGAGACTGTCTTCTTTGTTCGGTACATATATAGCAAGAAAAGAGATTTAAGGTGCTGCCATGTGAAAATGTAGTATAGCTTCTAACTTTTAAGACTGAAAGGAAGTTTAAATAATTGTTTTGAATTTTGGGTTACTTATGAATCTTTAAACATAAAATACTAAGTCATTTTTCCCCATGTTCCCTTATATCTGTAGATTGGGAAGGGATTTCCTATTTTCACTGTCTTTATTACTTTTTTGTATTTGTTTTAACAGCATTTTGTTCCCTTATTTGCTGAAAACTTAACAGAAGCTGACTATGATTTGATTGGTCAACTCTTCTACAAAGATTGCCATGCCCTGGATCAGTGGAAGAAAGGCTGGTTTGCTATGGACAAGTCTAGTTTACATTTTTGCCTTCAAACACAAGAAGTTCAGGAAGACAGAATGCATTTGAGAAGACTGCAAGAGCTAAGTAAGATTTCTTTTTCTTCCCTGTCATGTTTGGAACACAGTTCTTCATTACATACAATAATGATAGCTTTTTGTAAAATTATAATGGCTTACTTCTGAACTCTGAGTAGTATTAAAAATTGTGACATTGTGGGAATTTAGTACATAAAAATATGTTTATGATTTTTAATCCTTCTCTTCAGCAATCAGCACGATGGTTCAGAATGGTGAAAAATTGGATGTCTTACTCTTGGTAGAAAAAGGGAGGTAAGTGTCCTTTTGCTTATTACTCTTTATCTCAGCAACTGGGGTGTGTGCTAATTTAGTTACTCTCTTGGAGGAAGACCCTTATTTTAAAACTGATTGGACATTTTCTGAATCATATATATAGATGTATATGAGCTTCCTTTGGAGAAAGAGTACCCCATTGAAGTTTAGATATTTTTGTATTTTTTATGATAAAATCAGTATGGTTAACTATTAGTTTTATACAGACCTAGATTCCTTTGGGACATTCATAGTTAAATATTAAAAGCAGTTTGGTGATTATAAATATATCTTCAGGCTAAAAATGTGATGGATATAAACAGGGTTCTGAATTACCTATGTATTTGGGTCATTCATAGCTAAATGTTGTTTCTTGAATTTATTGAGTTTTTTTAGTAAAATTTAAGAATCTATTAGGCATCACAGACAGTTGCAGGTGTTGGAGATATTGTTATAAAAAGCAGAAGGCCTCTGCCCTCATGAAGCATGTACAGTGTGGGAAAAACAGTGTAGGCAGACAAAAAATAATTGTGGGATATTGTATCCATCAGTGTCAAATCTTACGAAGAAAAGCAAAGAGAGAATCTGATGGAACAGTGTTCTGTGTTAGGTAGCGTGGTAAGAGAGGGCGTCTTTGATGAAAGGTCTGTGTGAAGTAGCAAATCACACAGGAGTCCAGGTAGTGGCCCAGTCGTGGGGCCAGGGATGTTTGAAGAGAGTTGTGCTTGGCGTGTCTGCGGTCTGCAAGGAACCTGTCCTAGCTGAGAGTATTTGAATGTGTGGCAGAGTGAGAAGAGATGATTTCAGACATATCCCTGGACCAAATCATATATAGTCTTACAGGTCATGATGTGTAAAAACCAGAATTTTATTCTAAGTAAAATGGGAAACTCTTCAGTCAGAGCTGGGAAATGGAAGTGTCTGATTTATGTTTTCAAAGCACTATTCTGACTCCAGATGAATAAGCTTTGGGAGGACAAGTGTGACAGTGGGTGTCTACTTAGGATGCTGCTGCCGAGGCCGGGCCAGAGATGGCTCATCTGAGAACATGGTGTTGAGGACTGATGGGGTAGATGGTGAACGTAGAAGTGTCAGGATCTGTTGATGGTTTAGATGAATGTATGAATCAAGGATGTCCCCAAAGTTTTTGGCCTGAACAATTACATGAATGATGGTGCTGTTTTTTTGAGATAAAGAACACATGGAGAATAAAGATAGGATGTTATTAAGTTTGAGGCAGTAGATCAAGAATTTGTTCCTGGCAGTGGTAACGTGGAAATGCTTGTTTGATAGCAAAGTCTGGGAGTAAGTGAAGAAATTATATGTGGCGGTAAACAATTGAGAGTCATCACCACATTCACCAAGAACAAAGAGTAGAAAAGAGAGTTGAGGATGTAGCCTCAAGGAATCCAATATTTAAAGTTCTGTAAGAGGAGGATGATGAAGTGAAGGGCCCTAGAAGGAGCTTCTGGTGACAGATCAGAACTATTAGGAAGATTGAGTTTCTTGAACATTTTTTTCTTGATTTCTTGTAATTTGCTTTTATAAAAAATTCACTGATTGCACTGACTCAGTATGTTTGGGTTTGTAATAGTACAAGATCATTTGCAAAACAAATAGATTAATGTAGTTGATCTTCGAACACAGGGGTTCAGCACCCCAAACCCCTGTGCTGTCAAAAACCTGTGTTTAAATTTTGACTCCCTCAAAACTTAGCTACTAATGGCCTTCTGTTAACCAGACAACTTGCTGATAACATAGTTAACACCCATTTTGTATGTTATGTGTGTTACATATCACATTCTTTCAATAAAGTAAGCTGAAGGAAAGACAGTGTTTCTAAGAAAATCATAAAAAGGAGACAATGTGTTTACTATTCCTTAAGGGGACATGGGTTATCACAGAGGCCCTCACCTCCTGTAGGTGAGGAGGAGGAAGAGGTGGGGTTGTTCTTGCAGTCTCCAGTGGCAGAGGAGGAAGAAAATCTGCATCTTAGGGGCCTTCGCAGTTCAAACCCGTATTGGTCAAGGGTCTGCTGTAATATAAAAATGCAGCTAAATCATCCTTCACTATGGTTATTTCTCTTGCTGTGACAAGAACAACAACTTTCCTTACCTGAACCTTTATTTCCTTCATCTTCATGGTAGGGCACTAGACAATATGCATATTATCAATTGAATGTTTTTGTCAGACTTGTGTCTTTTAACTTAACGGCATCATTAGGGCCTTGCATTTTCACGTATTTACTCCTGAGATTCTGCTGGTTAATGCTTCTTTAGGTTCTGATTTATGGTACTGGATGGTGAATTTACTGTACTATCAGAGTATTGTAAGTGATATATTCAGAAATGATGAGGTATGGATAATATTATGGTGTTGAAGTACTAACAGAAATAGTTTTTATAGACCTCTATTAATATTTTTGGATTGCCTACTGCCTGTCACTTCCATAGTAGGAAAAAAATAGTCAAAAACATAAACTTGGCATCTGAGCTCTTAGAATTTATGCTCTTAAATAGACAAATATCAGGTTGATGGTTGAATTTATCGTATTTATTCTTTTTACTTATTTTATCAGGTTACTATAGCCAAGATTTTTTTCTATTATGTTTTGTGTGTGAAGGATTTGAACAGTGGTATATACATTTTAATTAAAATATAACAAACATGGATTAGAATTATTCAGTTTGATGAATATTTTGTTTAGTGCTGCGGTAGACCACGTACTCCCCTTCTGAATGCAAGATATGGAAGCTAGAATACTAAATGTTTTGTTACATTATACATTTTTACCTTTCTCTTGGACTGTAGGTATCAGGGGATTAAAATACATTTGTCGTATAATTAACCTCTGAGTTCATGGAATAGGGAAAACTAATGGAATTCCAAAATAAATGGTCATAGACACTTAATAATTTTTACATTTTTATCTGCACTTATTACTAACAAACTATGTTGAAAATATTTTTATGAAAGTGGAGAGCAAGGAGTATGCTGGGATGAGAATAGGTTAAATATGAGGATAAATGGACAATCAGGTATTTTCCTTAAATTTCATTGATTAGCTGCTCTGTAATATACATAATTTTGAAGGAATTGTATTATCACATGCTGTATCTTGGTTTTATTTGATTTTCCTGTTTTCTTCCAATCAATAAACTGATAACAATTATGGTAATGGATAGAACTTACCAAGTACCAAGCAGTATTTTGAGTATTATTTAATTAAGTATTAATACTTAAATAGCCCTTAGTTCGTATGTGGTATGGAAGAGAATAATCCATTTCAAAATTATGATCAGTTTGCTAATTAACAACCTAAAGATCCTTTTCTAAACTAGTATTAAGGGTTAATCTACCAATACTCTTGTACAAATCACTTTTAGGAATTAAGTCAGCGAATGTTTTAGGGAACATGGTTTTCAGCTGCTTTGTGAACTAGGCGATTAGGGCGACTGCTGAGTTTTTGGCCTGGGTGACTGTAAATAGTAGTATCATTTACCAAGACAGGGAATATGTACTTCTCTCCAATACTCAAACACAGCTAGTTAATTATAGCTGTTACTGTTGAAGAGCTGTTTCATTCCTGTGTCAAAATAAGAGAATTTCATCGTATCAGCCTCCCTCTCATCTCCCTTTTGATCTGTTGGCCCTTTGGGAGATAATGACTGTCAGCAAAGGGAGACTGTGGTAGACTTGAAAATGACAGATAAAATTGTGGCTTTTGGAAATAAAATAACTTTCAATTATTTGTATTCGTGGCATACAGAGATGGTGCAAATAATTGAGAGATTGAAACCAATCAGCTATAAAGTTTAACCTTTATTCTGTATTAAAGTAACAACTTTAACCAGAAATGCTAATCATAAATAAGTTTAATGAATGAATTTCACGTATTTTTCCCTATCCTTATCTACGTTTTGATTAAAATGCTAAAAATATTAATATTTCTAAAAAGCAAGTAGGAGAAAGAGCCACTGGAACTAGAGACGTTATATACTAATAATTGCCCACTGTACGTAGTCACTATTTACATGCCAATTTGAATCTTCATGGTAATTTTTCTCTATATGCATAGCCCAAATTTTTTTAGACAGAAAAATATTACGACAATGTTTTCCACACACAGCAGTTTTGCTCTGAAAAACTCTAAACAGAAGGTGTTCCAGATGGTGTCGTTTTAATATATATTCTTTGTATACTTTAAAAATTATTATTTTGGAAAATAAAGCCTTCTTGATTTTCCTAAAGCAGTGGTTCTCAGCCTTCCTAATGCTGTGATGTATTTTCATTGTTACAAAGGGGTTGCGACCCACAGGTTGAGAACTGCTGTACTAAAGTGTTTCTGGGATGCTATTTGAGGCCGTTACTAGGATTTAGATTCTGTGCTTTTCTTTTAGGCCTTAGTCAGGATAGCTTTGTCCAAAAATAATGTTGAATTTTTTTTTTTGTATTTGTGTGTGTGTGTGTATATTCACCTATACACACACACACACACACATATATAGACAGAGAGAGAGAGAATGTTCTAGACCAGGAAGCCAAAAAGTATTTATCTGGACAACAGTTGATATCTCAACTTTGACTGAAATGTTCAATAGGTTACAGCATCCGTTTCTTACAATTTGAAAGCTATTTAAGCATGTTAGCTCACATTCTCTGTATATGTCCTTCTAATGAATAAACTACTGTGTTTACCAAATTCACATTCCAGAGCTGCACATCTATTTGCCAAAACACCTATTATTCATCTTTAGTGGAAAAGTTGTTGGTTATGAACAATGTGAATAACTCAGCTGTGTTATCAGAAACAGAAAAGATGTGTGTGTGTGTGTGTGTGTGTGTGAATTTTAGATTCCTTGCTTGACCTTTAGTAAATCTTGACAGCTTGATGACTCTTAAGCCTGACTGCATTTTGGTTTTAATTGCAAATTCCAGACATAAAGAAGCTGACACTGGGGAATACACACTTCATCAATATGTTCCACAATTATACAACAGACTACATTTCTCAATTTGGGTGATTAACACCCTAAAGTTAAGATTACTTATTTCCTATCAACTTATTTGATATGATCTTCCCACACCCCCTGCTGCCCCCACTGAATTGTCTTTTATAGCAGCTGATATGTTAGCAATACTCTGGAGGCTGAATAATCTTAAAGTGGTTTCTAAATTGTGCATGTAATTGCAAATTAAACAGTAGCTGATTGCCCAAAACATGAGCTTGACTGCTTTTGTAACTTTGTGATGATTTGATTCTTAGAGATGGTTTAATCTGAGTGTTGCCAAGACAAACAAGAGATTCTCTTTTCTCACCACCCCCACAGGTTTTTAAAAAAGAAAGAAACTCTTTAACATTGTAAAGTGAGAAAGTTAAAGAAAATTATAATAGAGGGAATGTGTGGCTATTTAACAAAGGGCAATTTTAAAGTATGTATATTTGCTTCACAAATCTCTTTTCATTTAGTTTAAAGCATTTCTGTATACCAGGAAAGATGTAAGTCTATGAAGAAATAAATGTGTTCAGGTGTGAGAAAAGACATGCAAAAGGCTGAGAAGATCTCTTTAAGATGTTTGGGTTCCAGGTAATTTTTTAAAGAGAAGTATGTTTAAGTGGATCTAGAATGCTAGGTAGGATTTCAGTAGGAAGAACTGTGGGAACTGAGAGACTAAGTTATTCCAAGAAGTGGAAATATTAATAGCTTCAGAGAAGTAGGATGGGATAGAAACAACATCAGTACAAGTTGGCCTTAACCTGAGGTCGTGGAGGGGACAACATGGGCTGATATGATGACAAGGACAGATTGATACTGTATTAGTATTTTCAATTAAATTTAATTCATAACTTGCTATATTCTGAAAAGGAATACAAGCCCTTTACAAGGGTACAGAAACATTGTTAAAAGTGAAATTGGGATTCATTCTGTAGTCAGTGGAACATCATTAAAGGCTTTGAGGAGGTGCACAATAAAATCGGCTCCCACATTTCTCCGATAAGTGACTGTCTGATAACATGTAGGGATGAGAGTGAAGAACTAGAGCCCTTGCTTTTCTTGAAGTATCAGGTGCCTTGGGGCTATTTACTGAACTGTAGGTTTCAGAAGAAACAAACTATTTAAAATAGTTTTGTACTGCATTATTCATGTCACATTGTTTCTGCATCTGTATATTTTCTTAATAATTTGTGTTTAACTGTTAGGATGACTAAAATTCTATCTTCATGCTCCAGTTTCCTATGTGGAAAAGTAGAAAAAGTAGTGAATCTCTCAAAACTAAAATGACGTATGGGTGCGATGACTAAATAAATAGAATGTGCCAGACTCCATTTCTGGCTGTGATGGGGTAACTGGCATAGAACATGCCATTGCACTTCAAACCACTGGAAAACTGGACAAAATATATGAAACAACTATTTTCTGACCTTGGGACAGTTGGTGTTCTAGGACTATGATTACAGAGAGGAGTGAAACAAATGAAGGAAGCCTTAGTATCACCTTGACTTTATTTCCTAACTGTAGGTTCTCCTCAGTCCATGGCACAGGGAATAGGAAAACCCGAGCAGAAGTTGGAGGCATTGTAGAAAATAGGAGCTCAGGGAGTGTGAAATAGCTAAAATTTTCAGGGGAGGGTACCAGAGCTGAGGAAGATATGTAAAGAATTTCAGAAATTTTCATAGGAGTTCCTTTTTCTGCATGTTATAGGGTGAAATGCCAAGAAGCCAGGCAGAAACAATTTTTAGAGTATCATAAGTACTTTTATCTGTGTTTAAGTTTTGGTAAATTCTACTGTCATCCCTTCAAATGATTCTCCGAGCTGAGACAGCATTGGGATATGTTTGAATTCTATCCAGTCTGGTGAGATATACCTCATTAAACACATAGGGTATTTAATAAAGACAGAAGAAAGGTAACACCATAGTATAAGGGCTAAATTAGCTTTAGAGTAAAGGTTACTGTATTTTTACTTCATTATCCTTAAAGGATCAGCTGTTTCACAGGTAATTTAGTTGCCTGAGGCCAAATAGGCAAATGATGTGAAAATAATCATCAACACCAAGGGAAAGAACACAATCTTGCCACTGAACAACTTATTATTCATAGTAGTTAGGATGTAGTTAAAATTACTAGTCATGTGAAAAGTCCACAGATCAGTTATTGATAGGCACAGATCCAGAAATGAGAAAGATAATGGAATTCGCAAAGACTTTAAAAAGTGATTCAAATATTATGCATATATTTAAAGAAGTAAAGGAAAACATTAATACAATGAGAAAATGGATAATTAAGAGATTACTAACTATAATATCTAAAGCTGAAAATATAATATATGAAAAGAAAATTTCATTTGACAGGCTTAATATAAGTATAGGCTCTACAGGAAAAAAAAATGAGTGAATTTGAAGGCATGACAGTAGAATTTGCCAAAATTTAAACACAGATAAAAGATAATCAACAGAATCTCAGTGCATTATGTGAAAATGCCAACCAGTTTTATGTAAGTGTAATTAAAATACCAAAATTAGAGAAGAGAAAGATAAAGGCAGAAAAAGTTTTTTAAGGAATACAGTCATTTTCTGAATTTGATTAAAAAAAAAATCAATAGACGCACACATCTTAAGACCAAAGTACTGGAGGCAGTATAAAAAACAAACCATGTGAAGACACATCATTATAAAATTCCTGAAAATCAGTGTGAGAGTAAAATAGTGTCGCAGAAGGAAGGGACATTGAATACAGGGAACATATCTGAGAATGTTTCAACAGAAATAGTGCAAGCCGGAAGACAATGTAATAAATAGATAAAGTACTGGAAAACAAGCAGTTCTCAACCTGAAATAACCTATTTAGAAAAACTATCTTCCAGAAATGAGAGCAAAATAAAATATTTTTTGGCCCAACTTATGCAAGAATCTAGATCTACACCATATGAAATGTTAAAGTAAGTTTTTCTGGTTGAAAGAAAATTATACCATTTATAAATTTGAATCCATGCAAAGGAATTAGGAACTTGAAAGCATATGTATATGTCGATATATTTAAATAATATTTTCATATTGTTGAATTTCTTTAAAAGTAATTGCTTAAAGCACAAATAACAATGTATTGTGTAGTCTATAACACACATAGAAGTAGAATATATGGCAGTATCACAAGAGACAAGAAGGGAGACATAAAAAATAAACTTAGAGATTGTTATAGGTAAAACAGTATAATATTATTTGAAAGTAGACTCTACTACTTGTTGAAAACTCTAGATAGAGCAGTGGTTCGCAACCTTCCTAATGCTGCAACCCTTTAATACAGATCCTCATGTTGTGATGACCCCCAACCATAAAATTATTTTCATTGCTACTTAGCAATGAAAAATAAACTTCGAGATTGTTCGGTTGCTACTTAACAATGAAAAATAAACTTGGAGATTGTTTCATTGCTACTTTGCAATGAAAATAATTTTATGGTTGGGGGTCATCACAACATGAGAATCTGTATTAAAGGGTCGTGGCATTAGGAAGGTTGAGCACCACTGCTCTAGAGCGACCACGGACAAATCAAAGAGATCTAGGATAATAGAAAACAAATGGCAGGATGGTAGTCTTGATCTAATCAAACCTGTGACTGCCATAAAATAGAGATTGCCAGAGTAGATTTTTCAGGCAGACATAAAGACAGCCCAGAATTATTCTTTTTAAAGCAAGACCCAAACTATGGAAACACACTTTAAATAGAAAGAGAGGTTTGTTAAAAAGAGAAAGGTATACCATTCAAGTTCTACATGGGAGTGCTGGAACAACCGTATTAATGTCAAAATGGACTCCAGTACAAGGGAAGTTATCAGAGGAAACGAGGAACACGTCCTGGGATAAAAGTGCCAATTTATCAAGAAGACACACCTATCTTAAATATGTATGTAACTAATAATTAAGCTTCAGAATATGGAAATTATAGAGTTACAAAACCAAAGGAGCAATTGACAAGTCCACAACTATGAATGGAGATATCAACTTTTGGCTGTCATTAACTGATGGGAAATCAGAAAATTAGTGAGGCTATAGAAGTCTTGGAACTACTTGACCTAATTGATACACACATGCACAAAGCACTATTCCCACATTTTGGAATCAATGTTATATTTCAAAGACACATAATATCCTAGGCCATAAAAAGTTTCTGGGAATTTAAAAAGAGTACAATTACTCAGAATAGGCTTTCAAACAAAAAAGGAATTAAATTTACATTAGCAATGGAAAGATGAAACAAATTCTAAATATTTGGAAATTGAATATACTTCCAAATAACCCATATTTCATAATAGGGAAATTAAAGGAGAAATTAGGAAATATTTGACCAATGTTAATGAAAACATAATCAAAATTGTGTGATGTATCTATGAAACAGTATTTAGAAGGAATTTGATAGCTTCAGTTGCTTACATTAAATAAAAATAACTAGAGCCATTAAGCTTCTACCTTAAAAATCTGTTAAAAGGAGAGCAAATTAAATTCAAAGTACTGCAGAGAATGAAATGATACAGATAGTCACAGAAATCAGTGAAATGGGAAATTTAAAAATAGTAAAGAAAATCAGTGTTACCAATAGCTGGCTCTTTGAAATGATCAATTAAATTGAAAAACTTCTAACTTTCCTTTGAAAAGTTAAGAAAATTGATAAAACTTCAACTAGAAGAAAGTATAGAAGATACCAATTACTAGTGCCAAGTCTTAATATTTAAAAGATAAAGGAATATTAGACCAACTTTATAACAGTGAATTTAACACATGGGCTATATGGTAGAACCTCTGTAAGTTGACCACCCAAGAGACTATAGCAAACTGGTCAACATATGGAGGTGGGCAACTTAAGGAACGAGGCCTACCATGCTGATATGTACTTGTGCATGTCTGGTCAATGGCAATTCAGTCAACTTAAGGAAGCAGTCAACGTGGGGAGGTGGTCAACTATGGAGGTTCTATTGTAATTTAAAAATTTCTTTCAAATATATGAATTCGATGACGATAATTCATTCTTACCACTTTCATTCAACATTTTCTTGCTGGTTTAAAATGATAAAGCCAGAAAATTAAATAAAAGGTGTACCATGAAGGCTATGTTAACCAGTTTGATGAAAATATTTCAAATTGTATATGAAACCAGCA
>CAUYRH010172798.1:0-54977 GCA_963574655.1 Perodicticus potto | reverse complement strand
CAGGCCCTTCACCAGTTCTCCTTACTCCATTTTCATGCTAGAATTGGGAAATTTCTTTCTGTTGTTTTTTTTTTTTTTAATTTATTAAATCATGGTTGTGTACATAAACGCAATCATGGGGTACTTCCCTATTTAACAAATGGTGCTGGGTGAACTGGCTGGCGATCTGTAGAAGACTGAAACTGGACCCACACCTTTCACCTTTAACTAAGATAGACTCTCACTGGATTAAAGATTTAAGTTTAAGACATGGAACTATAAAAATACTAGAAGAAAGTGCAGAGAAAACTCTTGAAGAAATCCGTCTGGGCGAATACTTTATGAGGAGGACGCCCCTCCCTCCGGGGAATTGAAGCAGCATCAAAAATACACTACTGGGATCTGTTCAAACTAAAAAGCTTCTACACAGCCTAGAATTGGGAAATTTCTATGCAAAAAAAAAAGGGTATTCTGTGGGCGGCGCCTGTGGCTCAGCGAGTAGGGCGCCAGCCCCATATACCGAGGGTGGCGGGTTCAAATCCGGCCCCGGCCAAACTGCATCAAAAATCAGCTGGGCGTTGTGGCAGGCGCCTGTAATCCCAGCTACCTGGGAGGCTGAGGCAAGAGAATCACTCAAGCCTAAGAGGTGGAGGTTGCTGTGAGCTGTGACTCCACTGCACTCTATGGAGGGCGAGAGAGTGAGACTCTGTCTCTACAAAAAAAAAAAAAAAAGGATATTCTAAGGATGCACAAAACAAGAACTTTTCACTTTGTATTTCCCTCAATCTCTCACTTCTAACCAGAAAACTGATTTAAAAAAAAATCACATGCTCCGGGCTGTTCCCTGATGCAGGAATGCTTTGAGTCTCTCTGCCCATGTGGATGCCGTGGAAACCTGTCATTATTTCAATCCACCTGCTCTGGATACCTTCCTCCCACGAGGTGAGATTCATCCCCATAAGTGCCCTGAAAGGCCGCATCCCTCCAGGGAAATGCAGTCCAACTGCAGGCACTGTTGGAAAGCACTACAGGGGCTGCTGCTTAAATCTGCCTTCCAGATGGATGAGGATATTCCCCAGAGGACTAGCAGAACCATGGCGGTTAGAAGAGGAACCTGGAGGAGTCTCAGGAGTGCCTCGAAGGAAACCAAACACCTAAATCCATTTGAAAACTAAAGTGCAGTCAGTATAAATCAATACATTTGAACTTGTAGTTCAAGGTTATTCATTCAGCCAAAACCTCTTGCGCAGTTCAAGTTTCTTTGCTTTAAGTTCAAAGAGTTCATGCATTTGAAATTTGAAAAAAATAAAAAAGAAAGGTCAAACTTTACATTTTCCCAAAAGGTGGCATGTCTGTGGAGTAATCATTACTTTGAATTACGTGGGTAAATCATTTATTCAGAAGACTGTTTTTATCTACTTCCTTCTAGAATTGGTGGGAAGATCGGAACACTTCACTGTGACCAGAATTCATAATTGTGACGCATACTGGTCCTTTTGGGATGCTGGAATCAACTCTTTCTTGAAATAAGCCAAATCTTAAGTCATATGCTCTATTTGATTTATCTTGACTTGTCCTTTTAAGTGAAAAGCTTGAAGACATAGGCAGAATAAATGTCTTTCATTGATAGAGCCAAAGACTCTCCAGGCCAAAAAGCTCTCCCAGCAGCCTTCCAGATAAATGGAAAACCACTTTCTGGGATAATCAGACATGAGCATATTTCAGCTGCTGACATCTCAGCATAGATGAGGTTATTAGAATAGCAATAGCCGAAACAAGAGCCTCTCCATAATGAGCCCAGGAGGAAGAGTTCTGGGGAGAGAGGGCCAGCAAGCAGCGCTGGGCTGGGCTGGCTCGGGGTGCTGCTTGGAGGAACCACTGTAGGTCTCTAGTGAAGGCGGGGTGGAGGGCAGGACTATGTCCTCTGGAGCTGGACTAGCTGTGAGTCCTGCTGACTCTCTGTGCCTCAGTTTTCTCACCTGTAAAATGAAGGTTAAAATTAAAGCTTTCTTGTTGGGTTTGTCTTAAGGAATAGCTGAGTCACAAAGCAAGAATGGTGACAGGCTCATAATAAAATGAGGTCACTGTCAAAGTTGCTGTCACCATCCTTACCACCACTACCCTCACTCTCATCAAAGCTAGTAGATGTGTAACATGGCATTAATCATTTTAAATATTCTTATATATTAACAAGATTTTTTTGATGTGCATGTAAAAATCCAGCAAAGTTAAGTAAGTAATTCCAGACTCTGAAGGCAGCAAAAAGAAATGGTACCAATCCAAGAGAAAGAAGGTGATCTGGAAGTTAAAGTGATGCAAAAGTGCCATTGGGAAAAGCAGATTCTTTTCCCCCACTGGAAAGACTAGGGATTATGAGATGCGTGAAAGGGCCGGGAAACTCGGGGTCAGCCCCACGCTGGACAGGGGCAGAATGCCGTCCTCTGTCCTACGTGTGTTCACCTAGTAAACGACGTTCTGCCTCGGAGAATGGTTACCAACAACGTAAAACAGGGAATTACTCTCAATACAAAAAATGCTGTGGACATAATTATAATAGCTAATATTTATTGTGAGCTCAAATTCCTAAGAACCTGGTAATTTTCCATTCCCCTTTCCCAGACTCATAAACTTAACACTTGCAACCCTAAGATGAGACGGCACTGTTGGCCTCCCTGTTGGGTGGGTGAGTCTCAGGAGGTTGAAGGGCGTGTCCTTGGCCACACGGATAATAAGGGGCCCACCTGGCTGGCATCTCGATGCAAAACAGTCTGTCTCCAGGACTCGGCCACTGCACTGAAGTGCCTGAAGCGGGTTAACAGAAGACGGAGTGAGTCACGAAAGCAAGTGCTGAGTTCATGTTATGTGCCAGGCACCATCACAAGCCCTGGAGATTCAACAGTGAGGCGAGCAGCCAAGCAGTTCCCTGGAGGACGACAACCTGGAATGCAGGAGACTGATAATCAACGACCTGCAGGGTCACATGCAAGAAGGCTGAGATGAAAAATAACGCAAGGTAAGGGGGTGAAACAGCACCAGGCAAAGACGTGTCTAACAGAACTTCCTCAGCTGGACAATCCGGTAAAGGAAGCAGGACTTGAACTCTGGAGACCCATTTCCAAGCACCTGTTTATGTGTGTGGTGTCCACGGGAGGAAAATGGATAGCACAGTCACAGAAGAAAGAGGCCAGGAGAGGACACAGCAAGTGAAGGTGCTGTGGGACCAAGGAGGCCGTCAGAGCTGAGGTGAGTGAGCAGGTGACTGTCACTGATAGCTGGGTTCCTGAGCTATGGGCACGGCGGCTGGTGGCCCACAAAGCTGAATGCTGCAGATGTCACAATTACAGCAAGATGAAGCAGCGAGAGGCATACAGGCTTCCACGGTACAATGGATAATGGGGTCATAAACTCAGCATCTTACATGCGTGTAAAAACAAATAATTCTCCTAACAGACCACTCCCTGTAACAGAAGGGAAGCCAGTTAGAGAGAAGTTTGAGTGATCAGACTTGCTCAGGACCACTGAATCACCAGCCAGGCTAACCGAAATTATGGAGTCCCCGGTGAACACTATTCATCTATGACCCCCAGAGGGGGATTTCACTATCCAGAAAATTCTAAATATGCATTAGTAAAACAAGTATCCAAGCCCTGGTGTGATCTTAACATAGCTTTCTATAAAAATACTGAAATAATCAGATGAGTTACAGTGTGTTAGTGATTTAAACTTTTCCCCAATTATCTATTGTGTACAGCTGTCAAGTGAGAATAGCGCATAATTTATCAAAGACCCAGAAAATGTTTCAAATACCATCGATTTACTTTCTGAATGAGAAAGGTCAGTGTCCTTGGATTCAAATATCTGAAAGTATCTGTCTAATTAGATCTTTAAAAAATCTCTGAGAAGAAATCATTTTGCCTACCTGTCATCTGGGTTTCGATTGTTAAACTTTTTAACGAAAGAAAAGCAATTGATGAAGTTACTCAGCAAGTAAGACTAACCCGGTGCCAAATGCTAAATCCATCACTTAGAAACGGAAGAAGAAAGTAACAGCCAACATTTGTGCACCAAAAAAGCTCAGCTGCTTATTCAGCAGGGTCCTCCGGGACCTTTGACCTCAGCAGGTGGAATAAGTGAGTCTATCTTTGCAGTTCGTGGTCTACATAAGACAGAACTTTACATCAAGTTCATATCTGCTGCTGTACAACGTCAGAGACCTGTTCAAATGACTTCTTAGGAAGATGTTTTCCAACACAACACGGATTGAACAGGAAAGTAAGGTAAATATCTAGGGCTGGAACCAGGAATTGCTGTAATTCCAGTGCTCTCTGACCACCTGCGTTGCATGGGGTACTCGTGGGAGGCAGTTGGGTGACGTTTACCCAACACAGAGACGGGACACTGAGGCTTCCCAGTGCCTCAGCAGCTTCCTGTGCGTGCTGCTGTTGTGGCTGGAAGGGAGGGAGGTGGGTCTGACCCCTCTCACCCCACTGTTCTTTTCAGGACTGTTGCTACCTGCCGGGTTCAAATCCCAGCTCTATCCCTTCCAAGCAATGACCTTGGGTATGTCAGAGAAGCTCTACATGCCGCAGCCTCCTTAACTGTAAAAGGGATGAGTAATGGTAAGAAGCTTCCCAGAGCTGCTGGAAGAACTAGATGAATTAAAAGTGAAGTCCATCAAATTACTCCCAGCACATAGGCATGCTGGTGAGATCACAGCTACCAGGCAGAATAACCTGTGCGGATGTCACGAAAGAGGCAGTAACAAACCCTTGTGAATGAACAGAAGTAAAGTCACTTTCCTGACGAAAGTCGTGGAGGCATCTTTGGAGAGGGAGAAACATGTGGGCTGGGCCGTAAAGGACGTGCTCACCGCTGGGGCCGTGGGTCTCGGGCCATTCTGGTTCACGAAGGGCTGGAGTGAGGCGGACAGGGAAAAGCCTCTAACTTGGCTTAACGGCGGGATGTGTGATTTCAGTGATGCTAGGAAAATTTGTCATAGTACGCGCCAGACTCTTTCTAACTGCTTTACATCAATTACTAATTCTCAAAAAAAAAAAGCCTATAACACTATTATTATTATTATCTTCATTTCACACACAAAGAACTGAGGCCCTGAGAGCTTTAACACATTCCCCAAGGGTGCTGGTCACAGTCTGGAGAACTGGGATTCAGATCAGCACATCTGAGCTGCCTCTGTGCAACTCAGCTCTCTACTCAATTACCTTTGAAGCAGCAAAAGACAACCCAGAAATTTTTATCATTATTATTATTATTATTATTATTATTATTATTATTATCATTATTTCAGTTTTTGGCTGGGGCTGGGTTTGAACCTGACACCTCCGGTATTTGGGGCTTGCGTCCTACTCCTTTAAGCCACAGGCGCTCCCAACCCAGAAATTCTTTAGAACAGCATCTTCTGACCATTCGTCTGTCAAGACCCTCTTGTTCAGGATAGGAAAGAAAGAGCGCAGCAGCGTCCCTTTGAATACTTCTTGTGGGATTTTTGAATGTGTTTGATTAGACTCTGAAGTGAGGGTGTGGCCCTTTCATGACCTCACCTATCTTCCTCGTGGAAATCAACTCTGAGTAAAGAATGATCATTGGGGAGGGTAATTGGGGGGACCACACCTATGGTGCATCTTACAAGGAAGGGTACATGTGAAACTTACTAAATGTAGAATATAAAGGTCTTAACACAATAACGAAGAAAATACCAGGAAGGCTGCATTAACCAGTTAGATGAAAATATTTCAAATTGTATATAAAACCAGCACATGGCACCCCACGATTGCATTAATGCACACAGCTATGATTTAATAAAAAAAAAAAGAGGAAATATTGAGTGTCTGTATCATTGGCTCTCGTGTCCTTAAATATATATTACTGCAGTTGAATTGAATAGAGTCGCTCAGAGTCTGACTAAGCTAGAGCGAGGTTTTTGTGAGTACCATCGTCCTCCTCCTGCCCAGGATACGGCCTGGTGAAAAGACAACCTACCTGGGCTACAAGATAACCCACCTTCTGGCTTTTTCTGAATTCATCCTGATGTCATTGAACTGTTTCTCCTTCTTTTACGTATGTTGTAAACTAAAAGATATCTAAAGGCTTGACTACATCAGGTTATATATTTTAAAAAGAATCTTTCACAGGAGGTGCTGAATTCTTCATTTATATCACATCGGGGTGCATATATACTGTACATGAGGTCACTAATAGTTTAGCTGAGATTAATCTCTGGTTAAGCTCTGACAGCCAGATCTCTCCATTGAAGTCAGGACCACAAATGATATGTGAAATGATAGCGTTGCACTACGGGAATATTTTATTTCCTGACAAACTTTCAAAGAACGATTTCATTACCTTTTGATGCTGACTGTCTGAATCAATTATTACATTAGGATTTATAAAATGGCCATGATGAAATTCAATAATTCTTTTTATAGTCTTATAAAGAGCTTTTGCTTAAAAAGGGGTCCTTTTTGGTTAACTTGAAATACTATTGTATTGAAAAGGCAATTTAATCCTCATTTCTTTCCTTTATCCATTTTCAAAGAAAAGAGTAAGTGTGATAATTACTTCCAATAGAATTAAGGAACACACACACACACACACACACGTCAATATATGTGTGTGTGTTCCTTAATTCAATCATGGCATTTTATAAATACATTCACACCAAAAGGGATAGATTTTTTATTTTGTAGAGACAGAGTCTCACTTTATTGCCCTCCATAGAGTGCTGTGGAGTCACAGCTCACAGCAACCTCCAGCTCTTGGGTTTAGGTGATTCTCTTGTCTCAGCCTCCCGAGTAGCTGGGACTACAGGCGTCCACCACAACACCTGGCTAATTTTTGTTGCAGTTTGGCTGGGGCTGGGTTTGAACCTACCACCCTCGGTATATGGGGCCAGCGCCCTACCCACTGAGCCACAAGCACAGCCCAGAGACAGATATTTTTATTGTGTTTCCTTCACTCACAGTCATCTTTGTTTGAGAGGGGTATCCTAACTGTCCCAAATTTGCCTTGTACAGTCTCCTTCAGGCTGGGTCCTGTTTCCTTTTGTTAGTACCACATTCACTTTTGAGCATCTCCTTGCTTTGCAACCAAGCAAGATCTTTAAATTAGTAAATAAATAAAGGAGAGAAGAGGCTTCTGTTTCCAAAAATATGAATTGGACAAAAGCCTCAGCAAGCCTTTTCATGTGCCCCAAGGACAAAAGGTCCTCTCCCCAGCTGCCTGTCGTCTTCTGGGAGGAGCCTGTCTGTCCTTGGCACAACCGCACCTCCCCTGCCAGGGCACTTCAGCCTCATCCACAGCCAGTCTGCTAGGCCTGCACACAGGGGGTTGACTCACCACCACCACTTGTGCTGCAGCTGGAAATTTGGGCACCTGTGCATCCCTGGAGGACAGAGATGGCTGTCATTGCAGAGAGAGGGAGACATGAGAAGCTTATGGGTCTCAAAGCTGCTTGCCATTGCTAATCTTGTCAAGAAGGGTCTGCTGTTCCTACCACAGGCTCACAGTGCACCTGTCCTTCTCTGGCCTGAGCATTCTTCTGGGGAACGAGATCACCCCATTCCTCGCTCTCACAGCCAGCGCCTGAGCACAAAGAGATCTGAGGACAAGTGTACCCTGGAGGGTGTCTGGACCCCCAGGACTCAAGCATGCTGCTCAGGGGGCTGGGAACTGGGCATTGCTGAAGCTAACCCACCACCACTGGCACCTGAACACTCCCTCCGGCATCTGAGGTCCAACAGGAGTTTTTCAGCAAAAAAAATAGCATTTATGAGAAAAGCTATCAATTAGTAAATGTACTTACAAGCATGTACGTTATTATAGTCTATATTCTTGCATGCTTGAAAATTTTCACAAAAGTAAAAAAACAGATAAGTAATAAATGGTATTTCCTCTATAACTGATCAGTTGTTTTTATTAGGTTGCCTGTCTTTGATCTTAAAACAACTGTGTGAATCTGTCAGATGAGTTTTAAGCATTTTAATAAAGTAGACATGATCTTTCTGAGTTTTTCAATATAGAGGCCCATGGGTTCTCATTTTTCACCCTCACTCTTAAACATTTAGTTAGTGTCTATTTGGACAAGATAAAAGGGACAACAATCATTCCTAAAGGAGCTCATAATCTAATCAGGAAGAGACCCGTGAATAAATATGCAAAATGCACGGTGATAGCTGTGACACAAACTTACAGACGAGGCATAATAAACACAGGGGCAGCGGAGGGGTTAACACGTTTCAACGGACTGGGGTTGGTGGTGCGCCACATGTGCTGAGATTGTGATGGATGGCTAAGCATTTACCAAACAGCAAAGGGAGAGAATAGCACCTAAGTGAAAAGGGAAGCGTGTGGGAAGACACAGGCAGAGAGCCAGGACCAGAATCCGGTGAGCTTTAGACAATATTGAAATTGCTAAATGAAAGCCACAATGGCTATAATTGAGGCAGGACCAGGAAACATTAATCACAGCGCGGAAAGTACGATCTTGTGGTCACCTCCTGAAGTCCAAATTCACCCTTTGCTTTTCTCAGGAGGCCAGCCTTCTGTGTGCACGCTGATGTGACCAGCTGGTTTCAGTAACTCCTGAGATATACGGAGCAAAGCCATGGGAGTTTTAGGCAAGAGAATTGTAAGGTTCATAATATTGTCTGACAACGGATCTTGATGTCATAACCGATGAGGGGCTTGTGGCCCTGGCTCAGTACCCACTGTTTTACCAGGCGTTGCATTGTCTTGGGCTGCCACGAGAAACCACAACTTATTTTTCAGGTATGGCAAGCCCCAGCTGCTGGTGCTGACTCCAGGGAGGTCGCACCCTGATGGGCACATATTCTCTTCCTTGTCTGTTTTTCTTCACTAAAAGTCTGTTGGACCTCAAATGATGAGTAATACAATCATAAAACTAAAATGTTCTTGCCAATTAGTGCAAAATAGAATTCAATGGCTTTATCCTGTAAATAGTGGCAAACTATAGAATTAATCAAGTACTAAAATATCAACTCTAGGCTCAGCTCAAGCGGCTAGGGCACCAGCCACATTCACTGGAGCTGGCGGTTGCGAATCCAGCCCCAGCCCACCAAACGACATTGGCAACTGCAACAAAAAATAGCTGGGCGTTGTGGCAGGCGCTTGTAGTCCCAGCTACTTTGGAGGCTGAGGCAAGAGAATTGCTTAAGCCCGAGAGTTTGAGGTTGCTGTGAGCTGTGACACCAAGGCACTCTACCCAGGGTGACAGTTTGAGACTGTCTCAAAAAAAAATGGACTTCAGAAAAATTACATTGGTTGTGATGTAAAAAAAAATAAAAAGGTTGTAAATAGCTGAGATTGTAGCTATGTAAGTAATGACAGATAAGGGACTTAAACAAGACAGAGACGGGGTAAGGTAGAGAAGGTGGCGGGTTTTAAAGTCACTTAGAAGGCAGAGGAGATGAGACAAAGTGGTGACGCCAAGGAGGTGAGGATGGCACCTACGTGGGAGGGTTAGATGACAGGGTGCCACCATTCCTGTCATTTAGGTCAGAAGCCCTGAGCAGAGAAGTATTGGGGGGCAAAATGAAGAACTCATTTTTTACGCGGTCACTGATGAGCTTACAGCAATCTAGGCTGAGACACCGAGTATGCCGTTCATGCTCAGAAAGAAGCACCCTTTGCTGTCGAGTCTGAGCTAATGACGGGAAGGGTTAAGCGTGCAGGGACAGTGACCCTGGGTAGTGGGCACTGTGGATGAATCGAAGGCCAACACGTGCTGTCCACAGGACTCGGGCTTGGTGGGAACATGAAAAACTGAATGAAATGAAGTACAAATCGTTCTCCATCGTATAAACAATTGTCCAGAAGAAGGCAGAATTAAACAAGGTATGTTGTTTACAGGGGCAGCATAGATGCATGGTGCCTAAAAGGAAGCTTAACACGAACTATGTATGAAATGGCTTTTAGAAGGAACATGATCTGACCCAGCTGCTTAGACTAAGTCACACGGTGTAACAATCCCTCAAATCTCAAGGACTTGTAGAAACTCCATCTCTCCCTCACGCCACACGTCTTCATCCGAGGGGCCGGGCTAAGGGCAAACCCTGTGGGCACAATCCCAACGCCAGGCAAAGAGAAAGGACAGATGGTGCAACCACACAAGCATTGACGCCCCTGCTCGACACTAGCTGTGGTCACATTTCCTTGGTCACATGAATCTGTGGAGTGTGCAAGGACTCCACAACATTTAAACAACTTTGCATTCCAACCTAAGTCACTGTTAAGTGGCTCTGGTAAATTTTATAACAAAAACTGATTTTTTTTTCTGAGACAGAGTCTCACTCTGTTGCCCTAGGCTCAAGTGTCGTGAGGTCATAGCTCACAGCAGCCCCAAACTCCTGGGTTTAGGTGATTCTCCTGCCTCCACCTCCCAATTAGTTGGGATTATGGGTGCCGAGCTAATTCCTCTATTTTGAGTAGAGACGGGGTCTCGCTCTTGCTCAGGCTGGTCTTAAATTCCTGAGCTCAATCAATCCACCTGTCTCAGCCTCCCAGATTACTAGGATTACAGGCGTGAGCCACTGCACTCAGCCAAAAATATGATTTTCATATAGAAAAAAGCCTATATAAAGGGAGCAAACAAAATGGATAATTATTTGCAAAATTCCTAATGCAAATCATCAGCACTGAAGGGCAGTTGCCTGTCCTGTAAGACTTGGGAGCCGTCCTCCACTATTTCCTGCATCCCCAGAGAAGGCAGCAGGGAAGGAAGCAGCTGTGTGCCCAGTTCACTGTAACCAGCATCGGGCCTCAGGGTGGCAGCGTCACACCTGTCATTTAGGCTTCTTCATACGTCATCATTCGATATTGTTTTGCAATTAGCAAGTATCTCTTTCACAAGAAAAGTAATGGTCTTAAAATTGCAAGAAAATTATCAAAACTCCAGTGGATAGATGAATAATTATTATGAGTGGAAGCATCACAAATTAGGAAATAGAAACAAGAAGGAAATACATGGAAAATGTCCAAGAACATTTGTAATGAAGGCATAGAAATTTAAGTAACAATGAAATTCAATTTTACACCTATTAAATTAACATAAATCTAAATACATGCTAACGCTTAATCCAAAATAAGACAACAGAATCATACTAATTCCTTCCTAATAACACTGCAAATTGGTACAATTTTGGAAAACATAATAGGAATGCATTTCAAGAGCTAAGGATAAGTTATTAATCTTTAACCCATTAATCCAACTCCTGGGTATTTATACCTAAGAAATAATTCAACAAAAGACATCTCCCTGGAGCTTGCATTATGTTGCCAGAACTAGCGTTAATTGAAACCTCACTGTCCCATGAACACCACGCCCCTTTCACCCTCTTTGGTGGAGCTGCTCATTCAGTAGCATGGGCTCAAGGTGAGCTGAGGAGGAACACCCTTCCCTCCAGAATGCTCTGTCCTCTCCCACAAACCCAGCCTTCCATGCAGCTAATTGGGAGGAAGCAGTGCCTGGAAGACAGCACTCAATGACTCCTCCTTGAAAGGTTTAATTAGAAACCTTCCCATAGAGAAATGATCTTAATTATAAAACAATAGCACCTAGGAAGGTCATCTCTGACATAATTGGCCAAACAACCAAGTTTGAAATGTAAAGGAAAATTAGCTGAATAAAACATGATTTGAAAGGTCAAGATCATTATTATTCAGCTAGGTAGTCACTGAGAACATATTTTCTGTTCGTGTAGAAATGCAAACACACACCTAGACTGGTCACAGCTCTGCAGGACCAGAGAGAGACATCTGTAAATTCGAGCACTGCTATTTTGTCTTTCAATATTCCACGGAGCCTTTGCCTTGCAAAACAGAAGCAGGAGTCCCATGCAGACTCCTAGGATTCCCGCGGTGTGGGCAATACTTCTGCCTCCTGCTCTCAGCATTTCTGAACCTCCCATCCTACCTGTGCACTCACCATCAGTAACCCGCTGTCTGGACTCTGGAACATCCTATACATCCCCCTTTTAAGCTTTTTATGAATTATAATCAAACTTCATCTTGCATGATCAATAGACGTACACACCAAATGTCATCAGGCCCAATTTTTGAAGAAGTTACCATATCATCCACAGTCTGTCCTTTTTTGTTTTCTTCATCTAATGGAACCTGGCTCCTTATCTGGAATGAGCTCCCCTCTCTGCTCCTGAAGTTAATCCCTTCCTCTCAGCTTCTTCATTTTCTCCCACACACACAGCAGGTCCTGGCTCGGTAAATCCTTCCTGTAAATGGTTCCTCCCTCAGAACGCCCCATCGGCCTGCTCACAGACTGATAAATTTCTGAAGAAAATGCCTGAATAATCTTCTCTTTCTTCCTTTGCTTTAAATGAGCTTCTTACTTCTTTTTGTTTCCCATTTTCTCAAATGATAATACGAAAGCAAAACAGATGACAGGTACCATCATCTGTACACAAAATGTAATTCTACTTAAGAGTCTTTCAATTGTTCTCTAAAGAACTTTTTCAGGAGGAAATTATTTGTGGAGTTATTTTATAATATGTTGAAACCAAGACTAAATCTGGTCAATTTAATCAGGTATTGCCTTCAACAAATGCTGACTTTTTGAAAGCTTGGAAACTCTAAATTATAATTTTGAAATGTTATATTGAAGTTATTGTTAATTTAGGCTGTTAGAAGTGCATAGGAACTAACATAAGTTAGTCTTTGTTTAAAATTAGTTTGAAGGTATTAATATTTGAGATTTTTATATTTAATTATCCACAGGTCTCTAATTTTTCATTAACAACTTCTGGACTTCCTGAAATCTCTCATTTTTCTTACTAAAACTTTTCCTTCCCATTTATTTCTCCCATTTTTTACCCCTGCCATCAGCTGTGGCTCTATTTCAGGATGATATCTGTTTGGTAGGCCATGGAAAACAAAAGAGAGAAGCAGCCACCAATAAACTTCGTCATGACAAGGCGAAGAGATGAGACAGAGCCTCTAAGGGGTGACACCTTGTCAATCCTTGAACAAAAGAAACAAGGAGAGGGGACGGCACAAGCCAGAAGGAACTCAAATTTTAGCTTCTGCTCAGGGGCAAACATGTGCAAAAAATTAAGGAACGGATTTCTGCTGATCTGCCTCAGCCGCATGCCTAGGTCTGGGTAAACGCATAAGTGGGCAGCTGCTCGGGGCATCTAAGGGCTCCAAATTTCTCACCTGCTCAAGCTTTTCCAGGCCCCTCAGAGTGCTTCCTCTGCCAGAATGGCAGTCCATCACCGTGAGACACACAGAGGGTTATTTGGACCATAAAGGATAAATTAAAGGAAATGAGTACTGTATTTTATAGCCTAGTCAGTCTGGGAAGAGTTGTTCAGAACAAAGTCAAAAAACCCCTTAATGAGAAAACACGAATAGCATAAATCATAATAGCATAAAAATTGAACTTGGAGGGGGGCAATATAAATAATTCCAAATGTTCATGGAACACTACAGCTGCTTCAAGATCTATAAATATTATCAGTACCTAGGCTTTCCTTGGCTCACTTGATACATTTCACGCAATGAACTTTATGCCACCAAATGTATTACCATCTATTCTTCTAAGATCGTAGAATGAGAACATTTCAATTGAAAGCTCTTGAATACTCCTTCTGTGCCACATTATCTGTCATGTAGAAAAGAGTCGCCTGTCCTCTAGAGAGCATTATGAAATGTTGAGTTATGAAAATGGAAGTTTACAAAGGCGCGGTACCCAGTTTGTGTACCACGCAAGTGGTGGAAACAGCTTGCAAAGACTGGTCGGCTCATCTCAAAAGCCCTTTCCCTACTGTGCCCAGATCCTGCTTTTCATCAAAGCCATATGATGCAGGTATAACTTCCTAGAATTTGTGTGTTGTTCAATTATAACTAATTTACATCCAGGGAATACTTTTGGTATTAAAAAAATGTATACCTGACTGTTTAAAGTAGTGGTAATTTATTTAAAGCTTTCCTCTATTTGTCCCTTTACCTTGTCCTAATACTCATTGATATTTTATATCATTATGATTGGGGAGTAAGTAACATCTGAGTTTGCATTCTCCTCACCCCTTTCTCATCAGCTAATTTTTTTCTGGGTTTGCTCTCAAGATCTGTTTCCACAGGGCTCTGGCGTCTGGAAACCAGACTTTAGTGGTATTTTAAGGAATTTGGCTGTTTACAGTCTAAAAAACAGTGGCACATGCTTTCCCTCGGTTGATCTTTATTCCAACATGTGAGATAATCTGGTATTAGCATTTCCATTGAACAAGTAAGAAAACCGGTTAAGGAAGGAAGTTGAATATGGAGTGGAAATTCGCAAATTCAAGTACAAGTCTAGAGCTGTTAGGTAGGAGGTTAAAAATCAGGCCGTCCTAGTTTTCATGCGTAGAGCCACATGTTCAGCTAAAATAAGACAACGCAATGTCTGCCTAGTCTCTGATGCCACCTTCTCTGGGCCCATTGCCTTTTTTTAAATTGGCCCCTAAAAAATGTTGTGACACCTTGCTTGTGTATTCAGAGTTCTAACATTCTCAACCTACTTCTTCCATATCACATTACACAAATCAAAATGAAACAAAGCACGCACACATATTCAAGTACGTAGCCCTGTGCCACACAATGCCACTTTGGTCAATATAGAACCTCATGTGTGACAGTGGTCTCAGGAGATTATATGGCTTATAAAACTTGTAAGCCATATGTGACTGCACCTTTCCTGGTCTAGATACAAAAATGTTTGCCCTTGTGTCACGATGGCTGCAGTGCTCAGCACAGTAATGTGCTATGGCCATTTGTAGCCTACGAGCAATAGGCTGGACCACGTAGTCTAGATGTATTGATGTCTGCATCATCTAGGTTTGTGTAAGAGCACTCTGCCATGTTTGCACAATGGTGAAATCCCCTAAGGAGGAACTGCTCAGAGGCACCTCATTCTTCAGTGAGGCCCGACCGAGCATGCGTACAGACAGGGGACAGAGAGAAACAGGTGTGCATGTGGGTGTGTGTACCCTTAGACAAAATAAGTGCCTTCAATCGTGAATGTGGGTCTGTGCACATATTGTGCAGGAATAAAATCTTCTTCTTTGCCACCTGTTGCTATTATAAATTAAAGATTTGAGGAGTCGAGGTTTGCTCAATGCCACAGTCTTTGAATTGCTGTGTTCCTCTCTTTTCTGAACTATCCCCCTCTGCATTTATTATTGCACCAAAATGGAGCAGATTAAGATAGCAAAATCTCCAGATACTATTTCGCAGCTTCATAAATAACAGGGTACAGCTGCCTGGGCTTTGTCCCTGCGAGGGAGGGAAAATCACAGTCTTGAGATGAAAGCATATAGAGCTGTTAATCACTTTCTAATATTGTGTGCTCAGAATTATTGATGAGCTATCTGAAGCCAGACCCATAGGCCTGGGGTTTCATTTTTGCATATTAGCAGAATAACAACAGTCATTTGAATCTGGGGGTGCAGTGTGACCAGGGGGCCCACCTTCTTTCCTTGTGTGCATAAAGTGACATTTTAATCTCATCTTCTGGAGAATCACGTCCGTGGACTGCCCCAGCTTTTGAATTTTTCTTGGAAAATGTGTTTCTGTCTCAAGTATGATTTTCTTCTGCAGCTTCTCAGAAATATTCCAGGGAGGGTTAATATGCAAAAGCATACAGATTGTGACATTAGCAAGTTTGCTTTGAGGTATAACTCAGAGTGCTCAGCACACTTCCCTATGTGTTTTGTTTCAAATTGAGAAGAGACCCTAAAAGTGTCCGGTAAGATATAAAAGCCTAACGCTTTTTTTTATGATAGCTGAAGGAATGTTGTAAGAGATTTGCTAATGATAGAACAGATAGCTGAACTATTATTTCTTTACTGAGGAGTTTGTTCTGTAAGAAACCCTAATATGTATTTGCTATCATAAAAAAGTCCATGTTTATACAATTGATTTTAGGAGGAAAACAGTTTATGTACTCAAAAATATAGTACAATTTCTGATACAGGGAATGAATTATTGGTCCACCCTTGAATGAACACACTGATTCCAATTTTGTTTTCTCCAATAAAATAGAAGACTCTGGGAGTTGAGCTAATTTTTCTTCTCACCCACAGAGCCACATATTTCTTCTGGAATTCATAACTGCTGCAGTTATACCCCAACAATGACAGCAAACTATACTTACACTGCTGACCAACTCTGTTTCAGGCATTTCTAAAAATAATAATTAATAAAATAATGAAGTGCTAACTGTAAGATACCATCCAGATACAAATTCAATGCTCAATTGCCTAGATTTCACCAAAAGCTCAAAAATGACCATGCATAATCTAATAATCACCAGCATGGATTTCTTTCCTGCTATGTGCTAGGTCCAGTGACCTGGGAGGCCAAGGCAGGAGGATTGCTGAAGGCCAGGAGTTAAAGACCATCCTGCACACCATACATAAACCCTGTCTCTACCAAAAAAAGTTTTTTTAATCATCTAGACTTGGTGGCACACTCCTGTGGTCCTAGCTTCTGGGGAGGCTGAGGCAGGAGACTCACTTGAGCCCTGGGGCTGGAGACTTTAGTGAGCTCTGATCACACCACTGCACTCTAGCCTGAGAGACAGAGCAAGACCCTGTCTCTTAGCAAAAAAGAGCCAGCCTGAGCAAGAGTGAGGCCCCCATCTCTCCTAAAAAATGGAAAAATTAGCCAGGCATTGTGGTGGGCACCTATAGTCCCAGCTACTTGGGAGTCTGAGGCATGAAGAAGTATGAGGTTGCTGTGATAGCTGATGCCACACCACTCTAGCTGAGCAATAGAATAAGCCTCTGCCTCAAAAAAATTAATTTAATAATTTAAATTTACATAATTTTTTTAAAATCTCAAATAATCAGATTCTACAATTAAAAATTATAATAATTTGCATCCATGGATTCCACCAACCACTGATGGAAATAATTCTGTAAATAATGATACAACAATAAAATAAAATGAAATATGACATAGTATAATAACTATGTGCATAGCATTCACATTGTATTAGGTATTATAGGCAATTTAGAGATTATTTTAAGCCCAATAGAGGATGTGCTGAGGCTTTTGCCAGGGACTGGAACATCTAAGGATTTGGGTATATGAGAGGCAAGCTGGAACTCACACCTTCTGAATCCCTAGGGAAGACCAATGTCATGGGAAAAATTGTGCTCAGATTTAGCAAATGTAGAATGCATTTGAAAGCAGTATGATTCTAATTTTATAAAATGCATAAACACAAACATGTTTACACCATAAAATTAAATTGTTCTTTTCCTCTAATCATAGAATTGTAGGGGAGTTTATTCTCCATATTTTTACTTTTCCATATTATTAATTTTACTTCAATGAGCTTATAAAAATGTTTGGGGCAAAAAATGTCATTTTTGTGAAATATCTCTTCCATTCCCTGAAAAGAACAAAATTGTAATTGCAATTGTTTACTGTGATAATTTAGAAATAACATGTGAATTACATTGTAAAACCAAAGCAATGTATATACAAATTGTTATATGTTTCGTGCATAGTAGTACGCATTGAGAGTGATAGAAAAATAAATATTTTAACTCAGAGGTGAGTGGACTTTGTTTTGAGCTCCATAAGAAAAGGTCAAATGTGCAACTCTGAGTCTTGGGTTGATCTTGAGCTAATTAGAATTACTACCCTTTCACCTGTAAACTGGCAAGATTTTATTTTGTTTCCCCTTCCACAGGATGAAATCCTGATCACAGAAATCACACTCTAGGGGACAATAGCATCGTCCATCACGCCCTTGCAAACACTGAACCCAGAGTGTGCGTCTCATCTCAGGGGTGGCGTGTGGGGATGTCAGACGTGGAGCCAAGTAGCCACAGGTTCAGGGTTAAATCAGCAAATCAATGACGGCAGAGAGCACAGCATGGGAATGCTAGAAAATTCAAGGATCCTTCTCTTGTCTCTAAAATCAATTCAATCAGATTCTCTTCCAAGTGGAGAGGGCAATACTGATGACAAGGCTTCATTCACAGAGTTTTAAACTTGCAAGGAGAGAATTACCATAACTCAGGGAAGACGCATTCAACTGAACCAGACTGTTGTTCAAAATCTTCAAATCTCCTCAATCAAATTACTGAGCACTTGACAACAATCAACTAAAAGCCCTTCTGCTGTGTCTGGCACAACAAATGAGACTATAAAGTTTAAACTCCTGAAGAGAAGGGAAGGTGCGAATTACAAGAAAAGAGCCGCCTCTGTTCAAACATTCAGAAGAGAGTGCCAATTAAAAGGCAGAATTTCCAGTGTTCATAAGGGTTTGAGCAACACCTCAAATGATCACCATTTGAGAAAATACACTTAGAATCGATGGAGATGAATGTGTCACCTCCAGGCAGGCAAATGGTTGCAGCAAGTACACATCATGGAAGGTTCTACACGGGTCCAAACAGACGTCCAGGGGCACCACTTCCCAGCTGGGCTTGAGTCGCGTAAACATGCGGCCCATTTTGGTTGTTCTTCTAGAAGGCCTTGCAACGTTTGTGAGATGAACACTTTGGGAAAAGCGGTATCGTGGGAGATTCTTACTGAGAGATGCAAAAAGAGAAAGGGAAGACAGATACAGCCTGCTTCTCACGCTGTCCCCTCCGCTTCTCAGTGCCAGATAACACAGAATCCCCCAGAAGTCGCTCAACTGGAAAAGCCCTCACGGCAAGCATTTTTCTAGACACTGAGTAAATTTCTCATTCAAAGTTTCAAAATTCAGTTTTCTGTCTGACAATTTCTTTAAAAAAAAAAAAAAAAAGAAAGAAAAACAGACAAAATGTCCACAATGAGATTTGTGCGGAAAACATTTGAGTGTCTACTTTTCTCTTTCATACATTTTTCATTAAAATCTATTCCGGTGTAAATATATTTCTAAAGGACCAGCTATTTAAACACACTTGGAATTTACGCCTTCCAGTGCATTTATACTGCAGGGCAAAATGGACAGCAAAGTAAAGTCAGTCTTGCCAGGAAGACCTCCCAGCCGTTGAAGAGGAGGCCCAGCCCCAGCCAGCTTGTCCTGTTAATATAAACAAAACAGAGCAACCCAGACCAGCTCCTCCAACACAACGCAGTGAAGAAAACCGCTAAAGTTTCCTTGATACTTTTCTCTCTCTTTTTCTATTGTATCTATCTTTGCATTGTAATTATTTCTTCAACTATATCCTATATTCTAAAATGAATATAGCAAAATATAAATATAAATGACGGTGCCAGAGGCTTGTAGAGGCACTTTCTGTTTCTGGACGCTTCTCTCCTGCTGCCATTTCAAACAGAATTTGAGGCAAATCAGCATGGTTACAAGGAAAGGAGGGAGAGCACCGAGGAATGGCCAACAGGGCACAAAGGGAAGAGAAAAGGAACAGCAGGAAGCCGCTGGGAAGCGCTGTAGCTGCAGGTAAGGTTACTCCAAGGCCAGTTGGCAAATGAAGGTGTTGGCGCCCTCGGTGTTTCCATCTGATTTATTCCCCGTGCCACATTCACTGCAGGCAGGAAACAGGCCACCACTGTCATTTTATCAGAAACGCTGCGTCGAGGCCACCCTGGGACGTTCCCTGAACCGTGCAGGGTCCCCCCCAGGCCTCCCTGGGCAGCAGCTCACAGTCAGTTCCTCCTCCCACCTCACCTGTGCTGAGCAGCCCAGTCCAAAGTCGGAAAAGGAGGTTGGACACTGCCACATGCTCCGCCCGCCACACAGCTTGCCTTCCACAGTATCTGACTGCAATTTTAAAAAGAAAAAAAATGAGACATTAATGAGATCTTATTTCCACAAAGTCCACCTAAGCTTGGAATTATTTTTCCTGCTTCTGAAAGGCGGTGTGAGTTTTGAACTGGACCGAAACCCCAAGCTAAGAGGCCAGAAATGTGAGCCTCCAAACCAGACTGCCTGGGTACATGCAGCTTCCCAGAACGTGCCCTGGGCAGGCGTGACACCTGACGGGTGTCACAAAGATGCTCTCAGCCACAAAGACACTCTCAGCCACGGCTTAAGCAAGCGGGCAGTTTATTTCTCTCTCAGGTCAAAACTTACACAGGGAAGCCTGGAGTACTAACATTCTGGTCCTTTACAGAAAATGTTTGCAGGCCCCTGCCCCACAGTAATGCCTCTGTTCTGCATGGGAGAACCAGCACCAGCACATCCAAGTTCAAGTCCCAGGAAGAAGGCTGGAAAGGGGCAGGTGCTTCATTTAAGCACAGCCCAGGAGCTGCCCACGTTTCTTTGAGTTTGATCTTATAAGCCTGAACATAGTGACGTGGTCACACCCGGCCACAGAGGAGACAAGGGAATTTTGTGTTTATTTGGTGCAGGGACACTCAGCAACAAACCCGAGAATCCTGTCACTTTGTGAGAAGGTGAGAATTGCAAATCTCAGGATGAGCGCTAAGGCAACCCTGGTCTTTACTCCAGCAGCCCAAAGTAAGGATATTCCATGCTTTACATGATTGTGATGCTAAACAAATGTTTTTATTAAAAAGTGACAAAAGCAATGGTGATCCAGGTTTGAACCCACCATCTCTGGTATATGGGGCTGGCACCGGTGCCCTACTCTTGATCCTATTAAAAGTCAGTACCTAATGCTGTTTTCTTGAGACCTGACATTTTATGATTGTACATGGTACCTACCATGAGCTGTTTACTGAATTTTGATTACCTTACATATGCAGGAATCGTAGCAGTGGAGCTTAAGCCAGTAAAACCCACCACAGCATTCAGAGCTCAAGGGGCGAGCTGCTAGAAGCACCTGCGTACAGCAGCAGGGCGAGTCCTTGCCCTGGTTTCTGTCATACCGATGCTTTGCATCTAAATGTTTCAGCACAAATATTTTCATTGTGATATACCATAGCTAGAATTTAACAATTTGGAGAAAAATGGATGATTTATAAGAAAAGAAATCAGATTCTATATTATTAATTACTAATACTAACACAAATATCCCGAGCATTTTGGTGTACTTTTTTTCTTTTTTCCCTGCACATATGTCTCTCTCTCTTTCTCTCTTTTTTTTTTTTTTGGAGTGGGACCAGGTTTGAACCCACCATCTCTGGTATATGGGGCCGGCGCCGGCGCCCTACTCCTTTGAGCCACAGGCGCCGCCCCACATATTTCTCTTTTTATTCATAATTGCAGAGCCTTTAGACCCACATGAACATTGAATACAGACAATATTAATAAAATTACATTGGTAATGCACTGAGATGGCATTCTCTGTGAGTTCTGGGACATTCTGTTGGTAGAACAGAAGAGATTTATTTCATGGTTTGGTCCACAGCAAGAGAATCAATCACAGAGGGTAGCTTTCCAATGCCTCTCCTGCTGATCCCGTTCCTTCTCCAGCTCATCCACACAATCCCTCACACCCAGGTGACTGAGTTTTCACCGTGCCCATTGAAACTGTCACCCATAACACAAGGCAATGCCATAACATTTCCAGACCAAAACTATGAGAGTTTAGTGCTCTCCAATCTCTGTTGGCCAAACCCCTAAACAGTGTCCTGCTGAGATACATTGGTGCTGCGTGATAAAGAAAAATGTGGTACTTAGCAAATACCCACCCCTATTTTGAACCAAGTGGAAGAGCTGTCAAAATATTTACAAGAGAAACTTTACATAGAGGCCCAGATTGTGCACTCTGGTCACACATCTTCATCAGCCTCATAGACCTCCAATGAGGCAGACTGGAAATGCCTGTCCCTGTGGCATGATGATTGATGCCAGGTTATGAGACAAACAACTATAGTCTGTCTTTATTTAAAATTTTGACAGTTGTCACCAAAAATGTCTTGCACTGATTCTGATTTTTCAAACTGCTGAATTAACAAGTGAGTAGTTATGATTGTTGAGGTTTTTGTCACCCCCTTGTGCCCAAAAAGAGTGCCTGGCTTCCCTCCCTTTACCCCAGCCTCACAACTGAGGACTTTATTGCAGCAAGAAGGAATCTTTACAAAGAAAAAGGAGAGAGATGCAAGGAGTCATGATTGGTAAACATGCAAATAATCCTTAGTGTGTTCTGGGAACATAATTAATTGCTGTAGGTACTACATAGATAAGATTGAAAACAAAGTCAAGTTAAAATGCTGCAAAGTAATGCCATAAAAGATATGAAGAGAGTAAAAATTATCGTGATACTGCTTAACTTTACATTTCATTAATTTATTAATAAACATTATTTATTGTGTCCCACCCACTAAAAGAAGGAAGATAAATGCCAAGTGAAGAAAAAAAGTACAGGTAGGTGAACAGAGAAAATCTGATGAATATAATTAAAGGCAGGAAAGAAAAGCAAAGAGGTAAAAGAAATGCATGGAAAATAGAAAGCACAAAGACATTATAGAAATAAGTCCAGGGAAGACAGACCTCTGTGAAGCCAAGATATGTATAATGATTGATGTAATCCTTGTTGCTAGTGATTTCTTTAGGGATATATTTGTATTGAATTGTGGCCTGAAAAATTGCCAGAGAGTCAGCAGTTTAAAATATTTACATATTTATAGCTCACAATGTCTGTGGGTCAAGAGTCTGGGCACAGGCTAGCTGGGGCCTCTGCTCAGGGCCTCTCACACCAAGCTGGAATTTAGATGTCGGCCATTGTCAACTGCCTCAACTAAAGGGTCAGGGTCTTCTTCCAAATTCACAGGATGTTTGCAGAATTCATTTTCTTGTGGTTATAGAACTGAGGTCATAATTTTCTTATAAGTTGAACACTTTGGGTAGCAATTAGGGTCCACCACTATTCCCTGCTGAATGGCTCATGAGATGACTGTGGGCTTTAAAAGCTCACCTTCGGGGACAGTGTCTGTGGTTCAGTGAGTAGGGTGCCTGCCCCATATACCAAGGGTGGCAGGTTTGAACCTGGCCCCAGCCAAACTGCAACAACAACAACAAAAATACTCACCTTCTTGGTGCTTCCTTCACCTTCCTTTAAAGGATCCCCTGAGAAGTGACAGGAGCAATGTGACAGCACATTCAATGATTGTACCCACATGCAAGACAAGCAATCACACGTGGTGTGTCCCTCAGGGACAGGAATCCCGGCATTGTATTTGTGCCCAACCCACCCACCTTTGTGAACACATGACCCAAACCTGGCAAAAGACACATGAGCAAAATCCTTTGGAGACTTCTCATGTCTTCCCTCATGATGAAAATTGTGTCCCTCGTTCAAAGATCTCTCCCTTGCCTTTCATATTTTCCACTTGCTGTGGGAGGGAGTGATGTTGAGCTGAAGCCCTGAGTGGGTAGCCTGGAGGCTGAGTGACCCCACCATTCTCCTATGGTGACTGCAAACCTATGCTGAGTGGCCAAACACCTCTGTGCAGGTGATACCCGGTGGGAATCTCTCACTCCAGCAACAAATATGCTAAATTCTCCTCAGGGAATCTCTTACTCCTGCAACAAATGTGCTAAGCAATACAGAAGCACATATGGGTCAAATTACAAAAACATACCCAGAAAAGGTGAACCCCAACTTCCAGAAGGTGGTGACCTATGCAGTGGAAAGGAGGGAGAGAATGGTGGAAGGAAGCTGCCTTCGCCAAATCAGAATTTTTATTTTTCAAAAATGTAAAATCAAGATCACAAAAATGTTAATGTTCTCCAAATCTGAGTGTAGGCTTAATGATTCTATCACATTATTTTTGGCACTTTTCTGCATTTTGAAGTGCTACATAACTTAAAATAGAACACAGGTGAAGGAGCTGAGCCTGCCTCACAGCTCTGTCAGCACCAGCAGAAGGGCGGCTGCCTGAGTCATACCATGGGCTGAGGACCAGGGGTGCTCATGAGAGATGAGTTGTAGGAGAGAAAGATTGAAGGACAGTTCTCATTTCTATAGAAGCCACTCATTCCATCCTGCAATATTCTGAACCAGGTACCTCCATGTTCCAAGGAAAATCTCAAAAGTTCATTCTAAGTTTTATGTTAACTATATCAAATGAGAAAAACAGATTATTCAACATTTTATCATGGTATAATTACATACCATAAAATAATTGTTTTAAGGTCTGGTGCCCATAGCTCAGTGGTTAGGGTGCTGGCCACAGACACTGAGGTAGGCAGGTTCAAACTATCCCAGGCCAGCTGAACAATGACAACCACAACAAAAAAATAGCTGGGCATTGTGGTGGCTGCCTGTAGTCCCAGCTACTTGGAAGGCTGAGGCAAGACAATTGCTTAAGCCCAAGAGTTTGAGGTTGCTGTGAGCTGGGACACCATGGCACTCTACCAAGGGCGACATACTAAGACTCTATCTCAAAAAAAAAAAAAAGCTTTTAAGTGTTCAATTCAATGATTTTTAGTAAATTTACTGAGTGACACAACTACTATCACTATCTAGTCTAAACAGTCTTGTCTTTCCAATAAAATCCCTTTGCTCAGTGAAGAGTGAATTGTTTTCCCACGCCCAGCACATGCTTTTTCTGAGAGCTAAGGACACTCTGTCTGTATCTCTCTATTCTTGCCTTCTGCAGGTATTCCATACCAATTAAATCATACACAATGTGGTCTTTTGCCTCTGGCTTCTTTCATTTAGGGTTTTCTTGAGGTTCACACGTAATGTGGCATGTCTCAATGAAACATGCCTAGCGATGAATCATCCCAGCAATGAATCATGCAAGCAATGAATCATGCCTCATCCTGTTTGTTTCTGAATTGTGTGGATAAATCACCAGTCGATGAACATGTGGGTTGTCTCCACTTTGGGTTATTATAAAGAATCCGACTGTGAACACTCACACCAAGTCTGCGTATGGACATGTGTAGTTGTTGCTCCCACTTTAGTAGGTACCTAAGACTAGATTTTCCGAGTCATTTGTTCAATTTTAAAGCAGGTTCTTATGCTTTCCACCTCCCTGTTTGTATACAGGGACCAAGACCAAGATGTATATTAGCTTCTTAAGACTTATATCTCTGTCAGCTTAACAAACACAAACTTCTCTCCAGATAAGATGGCCTTCAGAGCAGCTGCCTTGCAGACTTTGGGGGATGTATCACAAGCGGCGAATTTAAAAGTTTCTGGTTAATTTATAATTCAGTTTTAAGAATAGGCATTCGTTTATTTTGCAATACATCATCTACTTGGTCACTTAGCATAAAATTATAAACATTTTAACATTGCTACATAGTCCTTTAAATTGCTATTTCAAATTCCAGTGAGTGGACATGGAATTTACTTAATCATTCCACCATCGATGAGAGTTCAATTGACTTCCCTGAGTAAAAAAATCACACACAAAAAAATAAATATCATCTTTGTGTAAACTGTAATACTTTTCTATGTTTGGGAATAATTT
This sequence comes from Perodicticus potto, assembly GCA_963574655.1. NCBI lineage: Eukaryota > Metazoa > Chordata > Mammalia > Primates > Lorisidae > Perodicticus > Perodicticus potto. The sequence goes on along the minus strand of CAUYRH010172798.1, from coordinate 29,672 downwards.
CTCTAGAAAAAAAAAGAAAAACAACCAAATGCTGCTTCTCAGTTTGAACATTTGACCTGTGCTGGAGAATCGCTTTCTGGAAGGTCTGTACCAGTTTACCCTGCCGCCAGCACTAAGCCAAGGCCAGCTTTATTGCATCCTTGCCTGAATGGGGTTCTGCCTTTTCTAAGTATGGCATTTGCTCAATACTTATTTTTCCAAATCACAACAAATTGATCTAAAAAAATAATCTGAGGTCTCCCGTCTTCTTTACCTAATACCTGTGTAAAGCCCATGGCCCTGTCTGGTGTTCTCAGAAGAGTTTAGATTCTTTCTTAGACATGTGTCTCCCCCTTTTCTTTTCCTTCCCTCCATCCTTTGTCTCCCCTCCCAGCTGTATCTCCATATTTTCCATAGGGCTCCGTCTCAGACTGAGATCATCCTTAAAAAGAACATATGTTGGGCGGCGCCTATGGCTCATCGAGTAGGGTGCTGGCCCCATATACCAAAGGTGGCGGGTTCAAACCCGTCCTCGGCTGAATTGCAAAACAAAAATAGCCGGGCGTTGCAGCGAGCACCTGTAGTCCCAGCTACTCGGGAGACTGAGGTAAGAGAATCGCATAAGCCCAGAAGTTGGAGGTTGCTGTGAGTTGTGTGATGCCAGGGCACTCTACCGAGGGTAAGAGAGGGAGACCCTATCTCTACAAAAAAAAAAACCAAAAAACATTTGTTGGGGGTCAGCACCTGTGGTTCAAAGTAGTAGGGTGCCCAGCCCCACATGCCGGAGGTAGTGGGTTCAAACCCAGCCCTGGCCAAAAACTGCAAAAACAATATATATATACATATATATATATATTTGTTGGAATGTACTTTCCTTTTGTATCTGAATAGCATATTTTATTTTAAATACATATACACATACACATGTGGATAAATGTGTACATACATATTTACTTATATTTTATTTCTTTATTTATAAAAGACATGAATCATCAAAGGACTGGGTGGCTATTTCTTGATAACTGATTGAGGCTCCTGCCAGAATTTCTCAGCTCCCAACCCCATAATATTTCATGCTGAACACATGCTGTTCTGTCTACGTTGAAGAGCCGCAGAGCCGGTTTCCCGGCAGGACGCTGGCTGACGGTGGCAGAGCTGGCCCCTGCGGCTGACTCTGCGGTCAGGAGTGGTGCTGCCTGGGGATGCATGAAACAGGGGCCTTCACCTCAGAAGAGGTTCCCTCAGGTCACTCACACCTCTGCAGCTCCTGTTCCTGCCCTAAAAGGCCACAGAACAACTTCTGGTAGCATGTCTTAGCGGCCGCTGACACAGGGCAGTGCAGCAGGTGGGCTCAGTGGGGTCCCTGGGTGCTCTCTCAGCCCGGCTCAGGGACCGACCCCCAGGCACCACCTGGCAGGAGTGGGGGCAAAGGTGGGGGCAGGTGAGCTGGAGGAGCTTGCAGCCCACCTCCCCAGCAAGTGTGGCCCTCCTGCGCAGATGGAGTGCTCCATTTTCCCCTTAGATGGGGGTAAAAGCTCATTCTCAACTGTAGTTGGTTATCTTTCCTGTCCCTCCACTGTCAGTATGGGCTGCGACCATCAGAACCAGAACAATTGCATCTGTGGGGAAGGACCCCTGTTGGGCTCAGGGCTTATTCAGCCACTAGGGAAACTCAAGGTTCCAGTATAAAGAGGAAATGTAACTGCAGTCATGATCAGATTTTCAGAGGGGCAAACTCCCAACCCCAAGATTGAAGTGGTCAGGACCAATGAAAAGAAGGGAGAGAAAGGAGAGAAGTGAATCTGGAAACTGACTCTTACTAAATACCCAGTAAGTTAGGCAGTGTCTTCACTGACTTTGCATCTTGGTGTTAGTATATCATAACACAGCCCCCTTCCATTGCCAAGTGGAGGAAAATATGGTTCAACAAAGTGCAGTGGCTTGTCAAGGGCGACTCAGCTCCTAAGTGATAGTCAGAATTTAAAGCATGTTGGCCAAAGGAGGGGCTCAGCCTCTGGGGAGAGGCAGAGGAGTGTGAAGGCGGAGTGTGGTCCCAGAGGGGCAGAGTTTATGGGGAAGGCCTGCTGCTCCCAAATGCCAACCGGAGCAGGGTGGCGCTCAGAGGAGAAGAGGTATCCTAGGGTGGGAAAAAGATATAAATGGTAAGTGCTGACCACCCCTTTAGCCAGCTAAAATGCTCAGCATGTTTGAGAAAAAAAAAAGAAAGGTGGGGTTTTTGTTCTTTAGTTTGTTTTGAGATAGGCTCTCTCACTGTTGCCCCAGGCTAGAGTTCAGTAAGTCAGCCTAGACCATTTCAACCTTCAACTCCAAGGCTAAAGGGATCCGACTATCTTAGCCTCCCGGGTTGCTGAGTCTATAGGCACGCACCATCCGACACTGAACTACAACAGCGTTTTGAACATTACAATCATTCTGTGCATTCACAATCAATTCAGGTGTTAGCCCGTGAAATACTGTGTCTAGCCTTTTTTTCCCCAATGTGTAAATAAAATATTATGTCTTATTAATAGCCATGAATAAGCAAGTAAATAATCTATGAACAACTGCCCTGTTGCCTCATCAAATTGAAATGCTCTTTCTCTCTCAGACCATACAGCTAAGAATCTATTTATTACAATGTCATCTGGAGACAATCCTGGGCTTGCTAGAACTCAACATAAGTCACTTTCTCTTTGTGAGGCCTTGGGAGAATCAGTTCTGTCTCATGGAGCAGGGGACCCCTTATTTAGAATTCAGTGCTAACAGTGACTGTCTCGAAGAAACCAGTGCTTTGGAAACCATGAATGTGAAGAACCTGGAATTTACCCCAACACTGAACAGGCAATTAATTTCCAGGACACCATATAACTAAATAAGAGAGGGAATGGTAGGGTATTGCCAGGCTCATTCTGTCAATAGAGCAAATACAATATATATAATTTTGAAAAATCTTTGGTATTGAGTTTTCTCATCTATAAAAGTTGGGGGGGTTAATGATGACAACATTCTAAATTAACTATAGTAATGGTTGATTTCACATATCTATGGATCTGCTGAGAACCACTGAATTGTGCATAGTGGGTAAATTGTATGCAAATTTTATCTCAATAAATCTATTAAAATAATTAAGGGATGGAAGAGATAAAACCCAACACTCCTTCTGTTCCCATGAGAAAGAGAAACAAGATACTTCCTTATGAGCTTTAAGTTTACGAGACTAACATCTCACTCAGACGGCCTCATTCCTGCTGTGTGACACTGAACGATGACCTCACCCAGTGAGGCCTCAGTTTCAGCTCCTTTGAAATAGTCTGGTATTTATAAACTCCAAGACATGAGGTTTCCACTAGTATATGTGAAACTGCCTGGCACTCAAGAAAGGCCAGTTTTCTTTCTTCTCACTAAAATTCTAAACTATTAGCAGATGGTCACATCACTATTTGAATTATTTCTAAGTACAGGACGCTTGCTGTCAACGGGACACTACTGAGCAACAACGTCACACATAGAACTGTGCCACTTTCCTTGAGAAGTAGGCAGGTGACTTGCCTCTAGTACGGAGCTCTATTTATGCAAAAGAGATTTAGACATTCATCTCCCAACAAGTGAATATGATTATAGGAAGAGGTGCTTCTCAGACCACCCTACCAGCCTACACAGAAGCTGAAAGGGCAGCCCCCAAGGTGAGCTGCGTCTGCATCTCCTTCATAGCAACACGGCCCTCAAGTGTGGAAGGAGGACTTGCTCCCGACCACAGAGAATGAAACGCGCCATTCACCTCCTGTCTCTGCACCATGAAGCGAGTGGCTCAATCACACATTGGCTCACCAGTGCCTGTCTGTAAAATGCCTGCAGAATGGCAGCAGGAGACAAAAGTAGTATTATACAAATATTGCCTGGGGCTGTATTACGTGTCTGTCAATATTTGTTTTCTTTTCTCTCGATGAAAAACGCACAATCCCGTCAAACGCAGACATTCTCAGGTCTACACAGCATCATACAGAACAAATTCTGTGATGGTTAATTAATTTGGCTTTCCATCAGCTGTGTGGATACTGATTTTAGGTTCTTTACCTGAAATTCATCATATAGGTAGTGGGAAAATAAAATCACCATTCTTGGGAAAGCTTGCTAGGATATCCGCACTAGGTGTTCTGTCTTGCTGAAGTCTACCGTGCCGAGCCTACACAAATTCAGAAAAGAATTGCAGTTGTCATGCTAGGCATCTCTGACCTTTGACTTTACTTTTCTTAAATTCTCCGGGGAAGAAAGCATAAAAACTCCCCAAACCCTCAAATCTTTGTGTCTTTTACTGAGGGTGCTAAACTGTCCCCTTTTTTCAGTGTAGATATGAAAAAAAAATACTGTCTTGCCTCTGGCGCTATTTGCTCTGTGGGAGAGAAGCTGAAATAACATTCTGGACACAAATAGACTGCAAATGACTTGAGCCCTTTGAAAATCACTCTCTCGGTATTGATTCACTCTGGGAATGAAAGCCTACTGAGCTGACTGAGTCAGCCCTGGGCAGACAGAGACCCTGGGCTGCAGAATTCCACAGGAGAGGTGGGAGCATGCGGAGGAACTTAGCAAAGTGCCTCACCAGCTGGGCACACATCAACTTCGTGCCAGCCTTTGAAAGCCTTTAAATGTATTCTGGACGTGCTCTCTCCCATTTATAGGTGACAAGATTGGAAAAAAGAATGAAATCATTATTTAATATAGTTGCTATGATCAGCAAAGATATAACAATACTTTGCTTTTTAATTTTCAAAGCTCTTGACTAAGTGGTATATTTTAAGCCTCCTGCAAATCTGTGAGCAAAGTCTTTTTGTTGAGCTGTTTCCTCCTCAAAAAGAAGAAACAGACTCTGAGGTCCCCAGAGAGTTCCCAGCGTGGCAATGTAGGTGGAAGCAGGATTTGACCCCTCTCCCCTGACACCTACTTAGTATTATTGCACCATCCACAGTTTCTAGGGTTCTGGCAATGTTAGAAACACACCCTCTGTCAGTGCAGAGCCAGTGTGTTATGTTGGAAACACATAATGGAAAACCGTGCGGCCCTTAGGAGGACGAGACATGACAGTGACATGAGAACAAGTCAATCTTTGCTGCTCTGTGAAAAAATGCAAGCGGTAAAGCAAGAGGGGGGTTAGCATGATTCGATTTCGATTTTGGAAAATATTTGTTTTAACTGACTTTGCAACGAGGTCATTAAGGATGCTCACAAAAGAATCTATGATTTGGGGGTGAAGGACACCACTGGTGACAGGGCTTTAGGGGGGAAGGGATAGTGAGCAGCTTCAACTTTCCTCTATTGGCAAAATAATATCCCCAAGTCTCTCACCTTCCACTCTGATGCCACCAGCTCCAGTGGTTTGAGGCAGTTTCTCCCCCCCACACCCCACCAATGCTTGTCGAGTTATGATCATGACTTTAAATAAATAACACTACCTTTATGCTCCACACTAGTGCTGAGAGCTCTGATTCATTCCCTCTTTTGTTCTCTGCCACTACCCTGAGGAGAGGGGCACTAACACCAACAAAGCAAGAGCTCTCCTGCGGAGACTCCAGCTGGTGGGCATGGAGAGAGCTGCACGTGGACAGGCTGTCCCCAAGGCAGGAGGTGACACGCAGTGTGCACGATGGGCCAGGCCCTTACAGTGCAAAGGAGACACTCTCATCTCAATTCACAAAAATGAAATAGGCTCAGCAAAGAAGCACCTGGAATCTCCCACCCAGTTACCAGGTGGAAACTGAGCCCAGATCTGACGCTGTGGTCAAGAGAGATAATCAACAGAGAAGGAGTCCTTGCACGCAGCTCTGTGGAATATTCCACACCCGTGTGCAGGTGCCTGTGTGTGAGTGTGTGTGCATAAGCCTGCATGTGTGTGTATGTACATGTGTCTGCATGTGTGTGCGTGTGTACACGTGTGTGTGAATAAACATGCTTGCATGTGTGTGCATGTGTGTCTGTACACGTGTCTGCATGTGTGTGTGTGTGTACACATGTGTGTGAATAAACATGCTTGCATGTGTGTGCATGTGTGTCTGTACACGTGCCTGCATGTGTGTGTGTGTACACGTGTGTGTGAATACACATGCCTGCATGTTTGTCTGTGTACACTTGTGTGAATACACGTGTCTGCATGTGTGTCTGTGTACACGTGTGTGAATACACATGCCTGCATGTGTGTCTGTGTACATGTGTGTGAATACACGTGCCTGCATGTGTGTGTGCGTGTGTGTACACATGTGTGTGAATACACGTGCCTGTGTGTGTGTCTGTGTACACATGTGTGTCTGTACATGTGCCTGCATGTGTGTCTGTGTACACATGTGTGTGAATACATGTGCCTGCGTGTGTGTCTGTGTACACATGTGTGTGAATACACGGGCCTGCGTGTGTGTCTGTGTACACATGTGTGTGAATACACGTGCCTGCGTGTGTGTCTGTGTACACATGTGTGTGAATACACATGCCTGCGTGTGTCTGTGTACACATGTGTGTGAATACACATGCTTGCATGTGTGTGCATGTGCATGTGTGTCTGTACACGTGTCTGCATGTGTGTGTGTACACGTGTGTGTGAATACACATGCTTGCATGTGTGTCTGTGTACACATGTGTGTGAATACACGTGCCTGCGTGTGTCTGTGTATACATGTGTGTGAATACACGTGCCTGCGTGTGTGTCTGTGTACACATGTGTGTCTGTACACGTGCCTGCGTGTGTGTCTGTGTACACATGTGTGTGAATACACGTGCCTGCGTGTGTGTCTGTGTACACATGTGTGTCTGTACACGTGCCTGTGTGTGTGTCTGTGTACACATGTGTGTGAATACACATGCCTGCATGTGTGTCTGTGTACACATGTGTGTGAATACACATGCCTGCGTGTGTGTGCATGTGCATGTGTGTGTGAATACACGTGCCTGTGTGTGTGTCTGTGTACACATGTGTGTGAATACACATGCCTGCATGTGTGTGCGTGTGTGTGAGTGTACACGTGCCTGCACCTGTGCATGTGTGCATGGGTGTGTGTACACGTGCCTGCATGTGTGTGCTGGCACGCCCATGTGCAGGGCACACACTTTCCGGAGGAGGAGGAAGCCACACACTTTGTCTCACTTTCTTGCCACAAGTTAACCCTTCCCAGTGCAGCTACTCACATCTTAAACGTGCTGCCTTCACTCGTCCTGGCCCTCAACCTGAGTCCTGTGGCTTCCTGGGACAGGACCTGGCCTCTAGGCAGCTGGCTGAGCCCCAGGAGCGCTACTTGTACCTGAGCAGAGCTCTCCACCCCTACTTTTCTCTCTAGCCTCCTTATAGTATGTCCCCTCTTTGCTGTTGCAGAGTTAGGGGTATGCTTAGAGATGGGAGTAAAGGAAGGAAAGGGGTGACACTGAGACAGACTCCTCCCCACCTTTTTCTTCCCTGGGCATGTGTTCTGGGAGACGAGGAACATCTGAGCCTGGAGGAAAAGTTCTTTTTCTGCTCTGGACTCATCCTCAACAGCAAACTCCCTCTGAAGGGGCTGGTCAAGGGGTAGCCTGGATATATTTCATGATGAGATGAAGAAGCACAGTGCGCAAGATTGGGGTTAAGTCCATTAAAAAGAAAAACAGGACTCAGAAATGTGCAGGTTAATGTTGGGGGTGGCTGACACAAATCGTCCAAGTCCCCAAGGCTGAAATTTCATCTGTAAAATGCCCTTGGTGCTGTCCCAAGGAATCTGTATGCCCCCAAGACTAATTTAAACTGCAACATGATACAATAGATGGAAAAAGGGAAAGTCGAAATAAAGCTTTTGTAACCTGTAACTGCACAAAGCCATTGTACGTGGAAAGTACAGAGAAAAACAATTGGAATCATTTCAGGCTTTGAAAACTTATAATTACAGGTGAGTGGTTATTATGTTATTGGAACAGCCATTATAACTGAAAGCTACAATTTGAGATAATATATGTGAGGACATTAATACACCATCAGATTTTTACAGCACGTGTATTACAGTGCTTCCAATTTCAAATTAAAGGTTACCTTCCTAGGTATTTTTTTTTCATTCTCTGCCTCTATTTTTAAGTAGAGCATTCATGTGAAATAATGGCATCATTTCTCAAAAAAATATAATGATTTTTGGTTATGCACTTTTCACCATCATTTAAGTCTCCAGGTCTTTAACAACATTTTCAGAAAATAAGAAAAATCAAAACTATCCATCAGTGCATTCTCCCCACAGTTGTCACCTCTAAGTTACTCATGATAATAGGATAGAGCTTCAGCGTGGGTGACCAAGGAGGGCCAAATGTAGAAAGCACCATTATTTACACCTAGAATTTCGATGCAAACGCAAATGTGCTTGACATCTTGGAGGGCTCCAGACACTGGTTACGAACCTCCGTAAGAACCCCCTGAAGTGAGAAATGTGAATAACGGAAAGTTCCCGGAATTCTGTCCTCAACTCTTACTCCTTGTCAGTGGGAGGCGTTTCTAATGTCCCTGCGTCTCTGCAGGGACTGTATCGTATCCACCATGGGACTGTAGTGACGATGACCGTGACGGAAGCACAGATGACTGCAGGCAGAGATGAAGGACAGCCTGGGACACAGGCCATGTGCACAGAGCACACGCCATGTGAGGGACGGCCCCCTGGAGCACTTTCCCAGCATTTCCCACGTGCGTGGGGGACGCGCCACTGTCCGGGCCACGACCGAGTGAGGAGCCGGCATACAGTCCCCAGAAAAGCTCCTTTGGGCAAACGGATTTCTGTGCCCTCTTGGCCCTTCTCCACCTCCCTAGAATCTCTGGCTAAATGGCTGTTTGTCCAATTGAATGCAACTAAGAGATGAGTCACAACAACCCGACAGTCGCCTGAAACTTATTTTGGGTTTGGATAATTTGCAGGTCAGCCTCTCAGGTGTCCATGCTCTTAACAGGGTCAGGTCCCAAGAAGAAACCCAGCGCCGCTGGAAGCCTCACTCCTCACAAATTCCTGACATGTGTGCATTCTGCCATTGAAGAAGGTTGTAAATGTCCCTGTTCTCCAACTTCCCTGGTCAAAATTCTAAACAAGACAACGTATGAGTTTCATGATCATGCAGACCTTGGCCTGGATTAGCTGCCTGCTACCTTTACATATATTTTTCGTGTTTTCTTTTGACTTAACAGTCACCAGGGTGACTTTCCCAGGAAGAATGATGGGCTGTGGGTTGTTGGAAAAAGTGAAAGAGAATTATGGCGACAGCAGGTTTCCATGTGTAGTGATAAAGGACGCTGATTCACACATAGTGGAGAGTGGTTTGGGAATAGTATTAATTATGGATGTTTAAGAACTAAAATGGCATTGTGTCATTTTTTGATGCAAGTCCCGTATGAAATTAAAAAGTCCTGATGTGCTTTAGGATAATATAAGTTTTCTTTCTGTGAATACTGTCTCATGTCCAGATATATAAAATAATTCTAACAATAATATTTAAATTGTACTGTGGATAGTTTTCTAGAACTATATCAAGTGACTGCATAGCAAGACTCATTTTCCATGAATCAAGAAAAACTCAGACATTCAGCTGCTCCTCGGTGTCCAATGGGGTCACACTCTATTAACCCCTAAAATGTCGGATATATGGTATATCAAAAATTCATTTGATACTCCAATAAACCTACTGTAAAGTAAGAAGTTATAAGCCAAACCATCATAACTCTAGGTGGTCCTCAAGTTACAATGGAGTTAGATTCTGATAAAACCTTGGTAAAGTTGAAAAATCGTAACTTTAAACATTGTACAATGGGGACCATTTGTATCAATAGAAAAAATCCAAATTGCAAAATATAACAGCCAAAAAAAGTAACTTAGGGCAGGGCGCATTGGCTCACATTTGCAATCCTAGCGCTCTGGGAGGCTGAGGCAGGACAGGAGGATTGCTTGAGGTCAGGAGTTCAAGACCAGCCTGAGCAATAGTGAGACCTCATCTCTACTGAAAATTAGCTGGACTTCAAGACACACACCTGTCATCCCAGCTACTTGGGAGGCTGAGGCAGAAAGATCGCTTGAACTCAAAAGTCTTAGGCTGCTGTGAGCTATGAAGACACCACTGCAACCTAACCTGAGCAACAGAGCAAGATTGTCTCAAGAAAAAAGAAAAAGATGACTTAGAATATATATATATATATATTTCATTATAACCCTGGCTCCAGGGTTCTCTTGTTCTCTACCAGGAGACATATGAGACACACAAGGATCATGGCGGCTCACATCAGTAAGCGTGTTTGCTCTTTAACCTCAGGATTATTTTGTGAATATTTCAATCACATTGGTATTGCAAAATAGTTGTGCATTATGTAGAAAGAATAGATTGCAAAAAAAATATTATATATCACCCACAACATAATGCATATTAGTTTTCAACATGAAACTCCAACATGGAAGAGAAAAAGCATCCTGAAAAAATATTTGACTTCTTTATCTTTATTTTTTTACTTTTTCCCTTTTTCTATGTCTGACACAGGAGCATGGAACCTTCGTCAACATGCCTATGAGCTGCAGGAGGGTCTTGACTTCTCTGTGTAGGCACATCTGCGGGACGTGTCCAAGGAGAAATCATTTCTTGGCTTGTGCCAGCTGCATGGGTTCTGCGGTGAAGGTCCAGGGACTCGTGTTTGGCACCTTCTCCATGCCAGACACTGCAGGACAGGGACACAGAAATCAAACAAGAGAACCCAAGACCTCAGAGAGGGAGCCAGCAAGTTCTCCCCTCTCTCTGCCACCCCTTTCCTTCACTCACACTTGCTCACTCCTGGGAGCAAGTGACAGAATTTATTAACTCGTGTAAGTAATTAAAGGGGGATTATTAAGCAAACCCTAAAAATTTAACACCTTAAATGATAGATAATAAAGGCACAGGCACAAACCTCAATAGCCCTAGAGAACCAAGAAACTCATTCTTCTCCAAACATACATATTCCAGTTAAGGGAATTTCATCTCAAAACCGTTAAAAAGGAGAGTCTGTTCTCTAGCCATGATTATTAAAAATAGTCTGTAAAAGTGTCAAAGATTGTTCACAAGGTACCACAGTGTCATTCACATACTTTTCAAATGTGGACCCACATTCACACGTGGCATTCCATTTTCAGAACACATTTAATAGGCAATATGGCAAAGTTACAGAAATACTTTCAAAGCATGTGCACTCATAATGTGCAAATAACTACAGTGCAAATTAGCTGAATTATTCATCGAGGTACAGTGCCAGGCAAAATTATCTAGGATTGAATTCCTAACAGGTTTACCTCATTTTTCAAAAGCAGAAATTGACAGTTTCTTATAACCCTGAGTGCACATCATATCCATGTCTCTATAAGGGCTAAAGCATTTGCAGGAAAAATAAAATATTCAGCCAGGCATCTCCTTTGTTCTCTACTAAGGCCAGACTCAGCTAAATAAAGACTTCAGACAAAAACATCCAGATGATTGACCATAGTAGGAAAGTGAAGCCTGGAAAATGCAATCAGTTTTTGATGGTTTTGTAGAATATAAGACAAATATCTAGATTTTACATGTGAGGAAAAAAGCCAAGAGATGCTATGTGAGCTGTCTAAAACAATAACAGTGCTGATGACCAGAAGAGCCAGGTAATGCCAGGTGAGGTATGAGGTGGGAACAGTGTCCTCTTCTAGACACAATGCCACCCTTCGGGGTGTACATTGCCACTGCTTCGGGGCTGCTTTATAAGGAAAAACTAGTGGTTTGGAGTAAGAAGTTTCTTTAAAGTGAGAACTGGATCCCCTTTCAAAAAATATATCAGCAAACTACTTTGTAATTAATGTCCCCGTGTTTCAATAGAAGCACCCAGGTAAAGATGCATTTGATGGGCGACAGCACCATGCACTGAGGCCTGATTCGCACCCTGATTCTTGGTGTGGGAGATTCATGAAGGCTTCATATACACACAGCCCTAACACCCTGCCTCCCCAGACTCACACCCTGGGATTGGGAGCCTACAGGACCCAGTGAAGCTGCCTGGAGGGTTTCTGTATGGATCTGGAGTGTCGGTTGTCATAACAGACGGCCTCCAACATTGCTCCCCACTATGTGTGTGTGCCGCTCCTTCCTCAGGAAATCAGGACTACTTTCCCTTTGCTGGAACCTGTATTGACCTTGTGATGTCTTTGACAAGTGCCAGTTTTAAGGCTAGCCCTCAACAGAACTGGTAGTGTTTGCTTACACTCTGGGGTACCTAACACCACACACAGGGGAAGAAAATGGGGACTGTGGGAGGAAGAGTGATCTCTTAAGCAGCACCAGCTGTGGGCATACGAGCAAGGTCGTTTTGGAGGTCCAGACCCACCCAAGCATGCAGCTCATGGGCAACTCCAGCCAATACCAAATGGAGCAGAAGATACACTCAGCTAAGCTCAGCAAACCCAAAGAATTACCAGAGATAACAAGCTGTTATTGCTCTAATCCACTAAATCTGGCCTTTTTGAATGTGGTGATAAGTAATAAAAGCATCCTAGTATCAAAAAGAAAAAAACGTGCATGTTTTGTATTAGCACAGGAGCTAATTTTTACTTTAGGATTTGCATTCAGCATGTCCACACCACTTGAAAGCCAGACTAGGGGTTTACCATATGTGGCAAGCATTCTGAGAGTGGGATAAGGAAAGGTGACATACTAGAAGCTAGAATGCTCCCTCATGTGACAAAGATAGGGGTTGGGCTCTTTGGAAGGGGGTGGAATATGGAGACAGAAGAGAAAAGATGAGTAGAACAGTTACAAGCTCATCTGGATTTTCTACTTGTGATGCTGCAGATACTCCCAAAGCAATGAGTTCCTCCAGCTGGCCCCCTGTCTCTCACCACTCCTGACTACAAAAAGTTACTAGCACAAGTGTCAAAATTTGTCATGTTTATCTTTTTGAGTTTGAGCCCCAAGGAGTAAGAGAAAGATGGGCAGGGAATGCATCAATGTTAACTTATGAACGCTACCATCTTGTCTATTACTGTACCTCCTTAAACACAGCCTATCTCCTCTCAAAAATACAGTTTTTAATCCTTTCTTCATCTTGTATTTCTAATACATAGGACTTGTCAAATGAGGCAGTGAAATAAGATTGTCATGCACACTTGTGTGCTTTCTTATGTCTAATATTATTTGTCCCCAGCACATAAAATTGCTCCAGTGATGTTTCCTTCCTCGGTGGTGTCCTTTTGCAGCTGACTGGTTATATAGCAGATCAAATTTTACAATGGCTAATTATGCAAGTTCTCAGAGTGCTAGAGATGATATTGAAATGCGATCTATACCAAGTTAATGTTCCATTTCATAGCAATTTTAAACGTGAAAAACTGTATGCACATGGTCCCAATAATCTTGAACACTCAGCTATACTGCAATGTGACTGAATTTTCTAATCAGTGAGCAATGAGCAGATGAGCTCATCAAAAAAGAACCCCCAGAAACTCTCAGAGTTTAACCCTCCTTCCTTCAACGCAATGGAAACTGTTGGTCCTTCATACTGAGGTCAGGAAAACCATAAGATATTTGTGCATGGCAAAAGACACTTTGAACAAAGAAAGCAACAGGACCTTCGGTTCATAAAAATGGTATTTAATGATTTAGTGTCTCCATTATGGTTTGGGGGAGAGGGTTAAGGAAGAGAAAGTAAGAATTCTATTGATTGAATTCTGTCCCTACCTTTAAATTCTTACCAGTTGACTTTTGTTTTGGGGGGTTTGTTGTTGTTGTTGTTTTGGGGGTTTTTTTGCGGGTTTTGGCCAGCACTGGGTTTGAACCCGCCACCCCTGGCATATGGGGCTGGCGTCCTACTCCTTTGAGCCAAAATTCCTACCGGTTGAGACCAGTCATTTACACAACTAACAATAAGAAGACATGTGAAATTCTATAATTCAAGTCAGAAAATAAATATTGTGGAATTATGCAGCCAATTTGGTACTGAAACTAAGAATTTTTAAGTCGAAAAGACATGGACATTTCAAACACAGTGTGTTGTGTACCTAAGGGAGACAGGCACAGAATGCTAAGGGAAGAAAGGAAGAGACTCAGAATGAGTTGTAGAAGTCCAGAGTTTTCCCTCTTTTGTTCTGAGTCGTAAATAAAAGCTTTATAATTGGTGAGAAGAGAATGGAGAAAAGATACCCTGTATAGAGAAAACAATGAATCATGCTTCATGCAGATTGGCAAGTCATTCCACATGGCTGTTGCACAGAATAAGCTTGGGCCTAATGGGACTTGAGTCTGCCAGGTTGTTCTGAGACCGAATCCAAAGGACTTGAATGCCACACTAACGAGTTTTGAATTTATTCAAAAAAAGCAACGGGGAGAGAAACGAACTAAATTTGTGGATATTAAACAACACACTCTCAAAAGACCGCTAGATCAAAGAAAAGTCAAAAGAGAAATTAGAAATTATCCTGAGGCAATGAAAATGAAAACACAGCTTACTAAAAAAGTGTGAGATGCACTGAAGTAGTGGGAAGGAGAGATTTATAGCTATAAACTGTTAACATTCCAAAGGCAGAAAGGTGTCAAATCATCAACTTAGTAAGAACAAACTAAAGCAAAAGCTAGCAGAAAGAGGGAAATAATAAAGATTGGTGCAAAGATAAATGAAATCAGACATAGAAGAACAGTAGAGAAAATCAACAAAATTAATAGTTTGGTCTCTAAAAAAAAAAAATCAATAACATTGACAAATATTTAGGGAGGTAGATCAAGAAAGAAAAAAGAAAAGACTTAAAGTACCAACATCAGAAATGGAAATGGGAACATTACTTTACTCCCAATGGTAAAGAATAAAAAGGGTTACAAGAGAGGAATATGAACAATTGTACTCCAACAAATTGGGTAACCTAGAGGAAATGGACAAATTACCAGAGACATAAATCCTAATAAGATGGCATCATGGAATAATTGAAATCCTGAATATATCTGTAACTAGGAAGGAGATTGAATAAAGAATCAAAAATCTCCTAACAAAAGAAAGCCCATGACCTGATGGCTTCACTGGTAAGTTCTGCCAATCATTCATTAAAGAACTAACACCAAGCCTTTGCAAAGTTTTCCAAAAAGTTGAAGAGGAAGAAACATTTCCCAACATCCTATAAGGCAAGCATGACATGACCCTGACACCAAGGTTTGTGAAAAAACCAAACTACAGACTAATATGTCCTATGAACATTGATGGAAAAATCCTCAAGAAAATACCAGCAAACTGAATTCAGTTGCATATTTAAAAGATTATACGTAAAATAAAATAAAAAAGATTATACGCCATGACCAAGCAGTGTTTTTTCTTGGAATGTAAGAATAGTTCAACATCTGAAAATTAATCTATGTAATATACCATATTAACAGAATGAAGGGGGAAAATTCTGATCTCAATTGATGCAGAAAAAGCATTTGACAACATTTAATGCCCTTTCATAATAAAAACATTCAACAACTAATAATAAGAGACTACTTCAACATAATAAAATGCACATGTGAAAACTCATAGCAAATATTGCACTGAAGGATGAATGATTGAGAGATTTCCTCTAAGATAGGGCAAGGCAAGGATGCCTACTTTGACCACATCTATTCGTCAAGTACTAGGAAGCTCTAGCCAAAGCAGTAAGACAAGAACAAGAAATAACATGCATCCAATTTGGAAATGAAAAAGTAAGATTATTTCTGTTCACAGATGCATAACTTTTGTTTAGAAAACCCTAAAGATTCCACAAAACACCTACTAAGACTAATAAATTCAGCAAAGGGATAAGATTCCAAATCAACACACAAATTTCAGTAGGATTTCTATACATAACAGTAAATAATCTGAAAAGAAAATTAAGAAAACAGTGCCAATTACAATAGTAGCAAAAAGAATAAACACATAGGAATTAACTAAGGAGGCAAAAGACTTACACAATGAAAACGATAAAACATTGCTGAAAGAAAGTAAACACATAAATAAATGGAAAGGTATTCCTATTCATAAATTGGAACTCTTAATATTGTAAAGAGTCATTATAACCCAAAGTGACCCCTAAATTCAATGCAAAGACTATCAAAATTTCAATATTTTTGGTAGAAGTAGAAAAAGTCATCCTAAAATTCAAATAGTATCTCAAGGAACCTCAAATAGGCAAATCAATCTTGAAATGGAAGAACAAAGCTGGAAGACTCTCCTGATTTCGAAACTTAGTACAAAAATATATTAATGAAAGCAATGTGGAACCAGCATCAAGACAAACATATAATCCAGTGGAGAAAGTCCAAACATAAACCCTCACCCTCAGTACAATGATTTTCAACATAGGTGCTAAGATCATTTAATCGAGAAAAAAATATTGCATGTCTTTTCAGTAAATGGTGCTAGGGAAACTGAATATCCATGTGCAAAAGAATGAAATTGGGCCCTTATGAAGGGTCTTTCTTTTTATGAAGAGCAACAGGAAATCTATGAAACACCTATCTAGAAAGGCTAAAACCATAAAACTCTTAAAAGAAAACACAAGACAAAAGTTGTATTGCACGGATTTCGTGATTAATTCAACCATAAACAAACAACCTAATTCAAAAATGAACCAAGGACTAAAATAGGTATTTCTCCAAAGAATATGATCAAATGGACAATCAGTAAATGTGAAGACCCTCAACTGACTGTGATGGAAAATACAGATCAAAACACAATGAGACAGCATCTCACACATGTTAGGATGGCTACAGTCAAGAAAAAACATAAATGACAAGTGTTAGGAAGAATGTGGAAGAATTGGAACTCTTGCATAGTCTAAGTGGGAATGTAAAATGGAACAGCATAAAACTTACCTCACCACAACAGTAAGATCAGCCCACATCACAAAATCCCAAAACCAGAGATGTTGGCGTGGATGTGGAGAAAAGGGAACACTTCTACATTGCTGGTGGGAATGCAAACTAATACATTCCTTTAGGAAAGATGTTTGGAGAACACTTAGGGATCTAAATATAGACCTGCCATTAGATCCTATAATTCCTTTACTAGGTATATATCCAGAAGACCAAAAATCACATTATAACAAAGATATTTGTACTAGAATGTTTATTGCAGTCCAATTCATAATTACTAAGTCATGGAAGAAGCACAGTGTCCATTGACACATGAATGGATTAATAAAGTGTGGTATATGTACACCATGGAATTATGCAGCCTTAAAAAATATGGAGACTTTACCTCTTTCATGTTTACATGGATAGAGCTGGAACATATTCTTCTTAGCAAAGTCTCTCAAGAATAGAAGACAAAGTATCCAATGTACTCATCCCTACTATAAAACCAATTTATAGCTTTCATGTGAAAGCTATAACCCAATTATAGCCCAAGAATCTGGGAAAAGGGGAGAACAATGGGAGGGGAGGGGGGAAATTGGTGGAGGTAGGGTAATTGGTGGGATCACACCTTTGGTGCATCTTACAAGGGTACATGTGAAATTTACTAAGTATAGAATACAAATGTCTTAACACAATTAACTAAGAAAATGCTGTGAAGGCTATGTTAACCAGTTTGATGAAAACATTTTAAATTATATATAAAACCAGGACATTGTACCCCATGATTGCATTGATTTACACAGCTTTGATTTAATAAAAAAAAAATTGTACTTTCCTCTACAAAGGATTTGAAGCACTTTGCATATAGAGAATTACGTCTTAGTCTAAAGTTAAATTTACACATCATAAAAGATATACCTACTTTTCCCCCCAGGTATACAATATATTTCCTTGTTATTTACCATTCATTCTAAAAGACAGGAAAATACATGGTTTTAAATGCCTGTGCTCAAATTAGTGAATTATCCTTTTTTGAAATTATGAAATATTTCAGTCATACAAAAAAACATATAGAATCATATAATGAACACATACAGATCTGTTAAATGTTATATATACAGTGATCTCCTTAATTATTTTCCTCCCCCTCCCCAGAGATGACTATTAGTGATATTAGGTATTTATTTGTATTTTATTTATTCATTTATTCATTTATTTATTTATTTATTTTGAGACAGAGTCTTACTTGTTACCCTCACTAGAGTGCTGTGACATCACAGCTCACAGCAACCTCAAAGTCTTGGGGTTAAGCAATCCTCTTGCCTCAGCCTCCCATGTGTCTGGGACTATAGTTATTTTTGGTGATGGGGGTCTCACTCTGGCTAAGGCTGATCTTGAACTCACGAGCTCAGGCAATCCCCCCCGCCTCAGCCTCCCAGAGTGCTGGGATCACAGGCATGAGCCACCGCACCCAGCTCCATTTGTATTTTAAAAGGTATTAACATGACAGTATATACCAAGAAGATACACTGTATATGTATTGGGTTATTGTTTATATTTTGAACAATGTATTATATTATTGTTCACATTTTGAAATTTTCTATGGTATGATATGGAATATGGCATTCTGCAACTTTCTTCTTAGTTCAATATTACAAAGATAAAGACATTTTAATGTAATGGATATACCTGTAGTTTATTCCTTCACCTGTTTCATGGTATTCCTTTATAAAAATGTGCAATTTATTTGGACATTCTTCTGTACTTGGAGATTTAGGTTGCTTTCTAAATTTTTTTTTAATTTGGCTATTACACATGGAGTGAGCCACAGAGTATATGTTATATACTCTACCAAGAGTATAAAATACTAAATCACAAAAATGTGAGATTATGAATACAGTGATCCTTTTACATGTTTTTTAATGTTTCAATGAGCCAAGGCCCTTCCACAATAGTAGCAGGCTTTAAAAGGAAAAAATATAGATAAATAATAATACAACAAAATTTTAAACTTGCATCTTTGAATAATTTGTTTACTTCAAATAATTTGTTTAGGATTATTTCTCAAATGTACCAGGATGTGCGGTATCAATACTGAGATTTATAACGCATGCTTATGCACATACAAAGAGAAACATAGGTAGAAGCCAGACTGCCAAATATCTAAAATTGATAAAATTTTATTTATTTGACAAAGTATTATTTTGTAGCATAAAAATAATAAACAATGACCTACTTTAGTATACATACTAGTATGAAGGTCGCTATGAAAACTTTGAGACAGACTGTGTTATAGCCCATTATTTCACTTCCAAGAAACACAATCAACAGCATCCTTTCTGATTCACCTGTACAAGATTCAACTTGCTCAGCTTATTGACGTTACTGAGAGGACTTAAACTGTTTCCATCCACACAGATTTTAAGTTTCCTAATTTTTGTATATCTCAAAACTTTCATAATGATACATATATACTTCATATGTTCCTCATCTATATGTGTATATGTTCTGTTTGTATTTTCTGATGATCTACACTCTGGATGATTGAAGACAAGAAATGAGAATGCTTAAGTTAGAGAGCAATTAAGAGACTAAGTGAGAAAGAGGCAGTGGAGGCATAAAGAATCCTAAAGAGAAAAGTCACATTATAATAGAATTGCACATTATATGGCTTCCTTTCCCCTAAACCCACTGGAGACCTTATACAATGTACCTCAAAGGAGCAATAGGGTTCAACATAATTGTCAGACTATACACAGTGTGAATTCCCAGAATGTTCAGATCAAAATATGAAATAGTTTATTAACTTTAATATTAATATGATTAATTGTATTACTGATATATAAACTTGATTTTCAAGTTTATACATCAATCATAGAGCCAACGATATATATGTTATGTTACTCTGACATACTGGGTTGTTTAGTTATCTTCTGAGTACTTTCCACCCTGATTTCCCTCTACCTGATTCTTTAATACCAAAAAAAGCTATAACTGCAGAAATTCATGTTTTCACTGTTAAATAGTTATCTAATACTACACAGCTCTTTGAATCTTTGCTAATTCATTGTCCATTCTCCATTTTTTTCATTTCTGGTTTCCATTACCATGCAATCCAAAGGCTTTCTAGGAAAAGGTAAACACGGATTCAGGCAATAACAACCAATCATTAAGCAGTAAAAATCAATTATTTTACCTTCTTACATAAGTAATCCTAACAAAAGGCAGATTCTTTCTAGGCACTTGCAGCCAATGTCTATAGGTCAAGGTAAGAGTTCAGAACTTAAGAAAACTAACCTGATCAAATGTCTTATAAAACTGCCTTTGAATAACTCTAGGAATAGTTTTAAATCAGCCATATCGACACATAAGCTATGCATTATGAAAGTATGTAAGTACTAGGGTACAGAGACTGCACAAGAATGAAGATAGGATGTCAGACAAGAGGAAAAGTAAGCAAAGAACCCAACATATTTACTGGTAAGTTATACTAAATATGTAAGATAGAACTATACCAATCCTTCTCAAACTCTTTCAAAAACTTTGAGAGAACACTTCCAAACTCATTTTATGAGGCCAGCATTACCTTGATACCCAAGTGGGATAAGAACAATATAAAAAAAGGAAATTATGGGCCAATATACCTACAACACAGATGCAAAAATCTGCAACAAAATATAAGTAAACTGAATTTGATAGCACATTGAAAAAAATCATTTACCATGATCAAATGGGATTTATCCCTGGGATGAAAGTATGGTTCATCATATGTAAACCAAAAATTATGATACGCCACATTAACAGAATGAGGAGCCTCCAAATCAATTGTCCCAGGCAGCACCTGGTCTCAAGTGGGAGAATTCAAAAGGTCTCTGCATCTAGATAACAGGGATTTGCTGGCAGCTTGAGTAGGACTTGCTCTGTTGCTCCATGGAATCAGAAGGACCCAGCAAATGAATCAGTCTGGTAAGGTTGATGCCTCCTTCCCCACCATGCACATCTGTCACACCCAGTCACTGGTAACCCCACAGGGCTGGGACCCTGTCCCCTCCATTGAGCAGATGCTCCAGGGGTTTGCAGCTGCCTGAGTCACAGGAAGATCTATTTCTCCTTGGCTAGGCCACCACACTCTGCCACCATCCGGCAGGGGAAGCTGAGGCCTGACAACCTCAGGTGCTTAGTGGAAGCTGTAGTGGTTCACTCAGTTCCAGCCCTGTCCCTGATTGATGTTGCTGACACTTATATTTTTCAGAATTTATGTTTCTGTCCTGGCTATATTCCCCTGTGGACCAGGCATGGTTTCAGTTCACAGAAATTGCGGCTTAGCCCCTGTCTGTGCTGCTGCCTGGAGCTGGTGTGTCTGTCTCTGCTTTACTCTGTGTTGGGGCAGGTGCAGTTATAGCTCACACTCAGCTCTCAGTTCCTACCTCTCCCCACCTGCTTTTGTCTCAGCTATGATCCCCTCGGGCCGGGTGGTTCTTAGGCTCACTAAAGCAGTCCTTCTGACTAAGCCCCATCCTGGGAGTATGCCATCTCTGCCCCCACCATGCCCCACCCAGACAGGTACCACCTCAGGCATACCCTCTGCTCATGGGGCCTGCATTTCCGACCCAGATCTGTTCTGCCAGTGACTGCCACCAGAGAAGATGACAGGCTTCCTCTGGTTGCCCAGAGAGGCAGGGAGTATCTCTCTAAAATATCCCCAGGGGTGTGAGCCCTATTGTTCCCACTGCAGCCACTGCTGCTCTGTGCCACGGGGTACTGCCTCTCCCTCTCCCATATGGTTCCCTCAGTTCACCGTCTTCTCCTTACACCCATGCCACAGAATCAGCATAGACCTGCAACAGCCTATACTTTGTCCACATCTCTCGAGAAAATGCCCAAGAATCTGGATTCCATGGGGGACAGGTTTCCAGACCTCGAGGTGAGAGTGGAGGGAAGTGCTGGAAGTTCAGTACTGCAGGTAGAGAATATATACAGTTGCATACAGTTTTATGCCTGGCAGGAGAGTGCCATGGCACACTAGTAGGAGAAGGAATTCTGGTTTTTAGAGGGTCCCTCCTGTGGGATAAAGTAGGCAGATATCTGAACTCTGCTCGCTTGTTTGTAGAAAGTATACTCCAGGCTGTTCTCATGGGGGAGGGGACTCCTGTCCGCTTGGTGAGGGATTTTGTACCTGTTGTTTCTTCGGGGTTGCAGCTTGCCTCAGCAGGGTTGATGTGTGTTCTTCAACATTCTCTCTTGGCTCAGCTCCAAACCATCAGCTTACTTGGTCAACTTCTGTCCTTTAACGCTCCTTCTGGATGGGAGCCTCTGTGGAAAGCTGGCTCCAGTCAGTCATCTTGCCTCTTATTTTTTATTTTTTTTACTTGGGTGCTCACTAGAGCTGCCTTGGAAGGGCTTAAGCAAGTGAGTGAACTTGAACAGTGTCCAGCGGCAGGGATCAAATCACCAGGTGTGTGTAACTCCCATCAGCTCAGCTACTATCAGGGCACTGCCATTGTGTGAAAACCACTCAGGAAGAATAGCCTGCAGGGTCCTAGCATGTGCCTAGTGCTGGCACACCTGGAGAGTTCAAGCAGCCAATACTGAGTTAGGTGGCTCCTACACACCTGGGGAAAACCCCTCTGTGGCCAAGGGGCACGGTTTAGAAGATCCAGGCATACTTCCTAATAGTCTGGCAAGAGACTCAGGCTCCCAACCTTGCCAGGACTGAATGCTGGTGAAGCAACCAAGCCCTGATTGGAAGCAAATAAATCAGGAAGACAAGACCAAGATTCCTTAGCAACTAGATAGTAGCTTCTGGCCCCTATTTTACACAGCAAAATCAGCATGCATTTTTTTGCATCTAGAAACACCACAGCACCACCTGGTGTCCATGTGATATATTGCATTATATACCTTATTTCCTATCTTCTTGAAGCTTGAAATTGTATCCAGGTAATATATAGCATTATACATACATTTTTTCTTTTGTTCTTTCCTCGCAATTTTTCTTTAGAATTATTTTGTTGTTCTTGTTGGTTCTGTTTTGTTGAATTTTTATTTTTTCATTTTAACTTTCTTCAATAGCTAGGGCTCCATTTTTGCTACAGTTTTTCTGCCTCTTTTACTCTTTTCTGCTTCTCTTCTTTTTTCTCTCTTTTGGTAGAAATATTTCTATTTATCTTTCCCACATAAACATTGAAAGCGACAACTAAGACATCTCTTTTTTAAACTTAATCTATAATTTAATTCTTAATTTTCTTTATCTATTATGTTTTTCCTGATCTGTTTTATTCTATTTCTTTCCTTATTCTGTTATGGGACAGAGCCTCACTGAAGCCTGGGCTGGGATGTCATGGCATTGGTTTGGCTCAAGGAGGCCTTAAGCCCCTGGTCTAGAGTGTCCTTCTATCTTTGGCTTTTGGAAAGATAGCATTGGGATCAGTGCCTGTAGCTCAGTAGTTAGGGGCTGGCCACCCACCCCAGGGCTGGCAGGTTCACAATCGACCTGGGCCTGCTTAATAACAATGACAACTACAAGAAAAAAATAGCTGGGTGTTACGGCAGGTGCCTGTAGTCCCAGCTACGTGGGAGACTGAGGCAAGAGAATCACTTAAGCCCAAGAGTTTGAGGTTGCTGTGAACTGTGATGCCATGGCACTATACTGAGGGTGACAGCTTGAGACTCTGTCTCAAAAAAATAAAAAAGAAAAAAAGAAAAGGCAGCATTAGTAGTTACTCACTTCGACATGCTGTTGACTTTTTTCTACATTTGGCAGAGATGGGGGTCTTTTGCTCAGCCTAGTAAAAAGCTTTTAACTTTGAAGGACCCCCCCAGTCTGGGCCCCCAAAGTCTGGAACTGTAGATATGGCTCAAAGCACCCAGAAGAACACTGCTATTTCTCCTGTCTCCTTCTTTCTGTCATTCTTCTCTCCTTTTTATCATGTTTTATCTTTTCACCCTGCCATTTTTCTCCTTACTTTATCTTTTTCTTTCTTTTCACCCTTTTTGTTCTTTACACTTCTGTTCTTTTTGGCCCTACACCAAAAGGATACTTCAACACCTAAGCACAAAGACAAGATAAGTTAAAGGGAAAGAGAAAGGGAAAGGGAAAAGTAGGGAAAGTAGGTGAACAAGGAGAAAACACACAGAGGAAGAACCAACAGAAAAATTCTGGCAACATGAAAGACCAGAACAGATTACCCCTCACCAAGGAATCATGAAGTAGTTACTGCAGAGGATTCTACCTATAAAGAAATTACAGAAATAACAGAAAGGGAATTTAAAATGTAGATCGCCAGAACAATGAAGGGAATTCAAAGGAAAATGGAAAATAAAAAAAAAAAAATGAAATGCCAAACTGACCCAAACAATGAATGAAAGATATGAAGAAATGGTAAAGGATATATCTGAGCTTAAGGAATTGACGGAGTCAATCAGGGAACTTATTGATGCAGTAAAAAGTATGAATAACAGATTAGTCCATGGAGAAAAAAGAATCTCAGCACTAGCGGATAAGGCTCTTAAGCTATCCCAGCCATTTAAAGAGGCAAAAAAGAAAACAGAAACAGCAAAGTGACAGCTTAGAGAATTATGGGACTTCCCAAAATGTTCAAACATATGAAATATTTGTATCCCTGAAGGGGAACAAGAATGACCCAAAGTAATAGAAGCCCTACTGGAGTATAACATAAATGAAAATTTCCCAAGCATCAACAAAGATTCCATCACACTCCTTTCAGAGAGATAGTGAACCCAGGGTTGTCTCAACACAAACAAAGGATCTCCAAGATACACTGGAGACATTTCCAAAGTCAAAACAAAAGAGAATATTCTCCAAACAGCCAGGAATAAGTGCCAATTGACCAACAGGGGCAGATCCATCAGGGTGACAATAGACTTTGCAGCTGAAACTCTTCAAGCCAAAAGAGAGTGGTATCTATCCTTAACCTTTTTAAATAAAACAATTTTCAGTCCAGAATTGTGTATTCTGATAAACTAAGCTTCAAAATCAATGGAGAAATCAAATCTTTTACTGACATCCAAACATTGAAGAAATCGGCCACAACCACAAGACCAGCTCTGTAGGAAATACCCAGACTTGTTCTCCACACTGACTAACACAATGGACCACCAGCAAAGTAAATACCGAGAAACTAAAAGACAAAAGCTTTCATAACAGCTCAAAGGAAGATTAAGGAATGGACTTTTGCAAGAAAATATGAATAGAACTCTACTACACATCAGTTCTCTCAACAAATCTAAGTTACTTGAATTCCCCACTGAATAGGCATAGGCTGGCTGACTGAACCAAAAAAAAAAAAAAAAATGCAAGCCATCTATATGCTGTCTCCAAGAAACACATGTAATCTTGATGGACAAAATAAGACTCAGAGTGAAGTATTGAAAAACAACATTTCAGGCAAATGAAAATCATAAGAAAGGAGGAGATGCTATCTTATTTTCAGATACAAGTGGATTTAAAGTAACTGAAGATGGGAAAGACAAAGCTAATCAAGGGAACAATACAACAAGAGGACATTTCAATTCTAAATATTTAGACACCCAACTTAAATACTCCCAGATTTATCAAACAGATCTTAATTCGTCTGAACAATATGATTTCCTATAACACCATAATAGCTGTGGAATTTAACATCCCTTTGACAGAACTTAAGAGATCCTCTAAACAGAAACCAAACAAAGAAACAGGATCTTAAATGCAACCATAGAACTTAATAGACATACACAAAACATACTATCCCAAAGCTAATGAACACATGCCCTTTTCATCAGCCCATGGATAACACTTCAAAATAGATCATATCCTAGGGCACATCAAACCAAAACAAAATTAAAAGAACTTAAATTATGTCTTGTATCTTTTTAGACCACAAGCCAATGATGGTGAACTCAACTCCAACAAAAATTTTCATCCCAACACAAAAGCATGGAAATTAAACAAACTTATGCTGAATGACAGTTGGGTCAAGGGGGACATAAAGGAGGAAATTATTAAATACTTAGACCATTACAAATATAAAGCCACAAGCTACAAAAACCTGTGGGATACTGCAAAAGTAATCCTAAGAGAGAAATTTATCACATTAGATACCTACACCTATAAAACAGAATGAGAACACATCAACAACCTAATGAATTATCTCAAGGAAATGGAAAAGGAAGAGCAATCCAATCCCAAACCTAGCAGAAAAAAAAGAACTAACCAAAATTAAATAAGAAATGAAATTGAAAACAAAAGAATCATTCAGAAAATAAATGAAACAAAAGTTGGTTCTTTGAAAAGATAAACTAAATCCATAAGCCTTTGGCCAGACTAACCTAAAACAAAAAAGTAAAATCTCTAATAACTTCAATCAGAAATGGAAAAGGGAAAACAACAACGGATACCACAAAGATACAAAAGATTATCTTTGACCACTACAAAAAACTGTATGACCAGAAATATGACAATTTGGAGGAAATAAACCAATACCTGGAACCACACCATCTCCCTAGAACTTAAACAGAAAGAAATAGATTTCTTGAATAGACCAATATAAAGCACAGAAATTGAAGAAATAATAAAAAAGCTTCCAACAATAAAAGCTCTAGAGCAGATGTCTTCACACAAGAATTCTAACAAAACTTCAAAGATATACTGCAGAACCTATTGCAAAACATTGAGAAGGAAGGAACTTTCCCCAATGAGTTCTTATGAAGCAACCATCACCCTGATACCAAAACCAGGAAAGGACCCAGTTTCACTAATGAATACTGAAGCAAAAATAATAAAGAGATTACAGCTTCACATTAAAAAAATTATACATTATGATCAAGTAGGCTTCATCCTGGGGACCCAAGCCTGGTTTATCATACACAAATCCATAAATGTAATTCACCATATCAATAGAAGAAAAGCAAAGACTACGTGATCTTCTCAATAGATGCAGAAAAAGTACTTGACAAAATTCAGCATCCCATGCAAACAAGAACTTTGACGAAAACAGGCATAGGTGACACATTTCTTAAGCTAACAGAAGCCATCTAGGAAAAACCCATAGCCAAAACATACTGAATGGAATAAACCTGAAAGCTTTTTCATTTAGAACTGGAACAAGAAGAGAATGGTCTCTATCACCACTATTATTCAACATAGTTCTGAAAGTTCTAGCCAATGCAATTAGGCAAGGGAAGGATATAAAGGGGGCAGAGAAAGTCAAACACTCACTCTTTGCTGGTGATATGATCTTATATTTAGAGATCCCCAGAGACTCAACCACAAGACTCCTGGAAGTGAACAAGAAATACACGAACGTCTCAGGGTATAAAATCAGTGTCCACAAATCCATAGCTTTTGTATGCATCAATAATAGCCAAGTTGAGAAACAAATCAAGGACTCAATTCCATTTACAGTAGCTTCAACAAAAAAGAAAGACCTAGGAATTTAACTAACAAATAAGGTAAAGAAGCTTTACAAAGAGAATTATGATACCCTAAAAAAAGAAATAGCAGAAGACATTAATAAATGGAAGAACATACCATGCTCATGACTGGGAAGAATCAACATTATTAAAAGGTCTATACTATCCAAAGTAATCTACAGATTCAATGCAAGTCACATTAAAATGTCTACATCATACTTGTAAGAAATGGTTCTTTCTTTTGTATGATACCAGAAAAAAATGCATATAGCCAAGGCAATTTTTAGTTAAAAAAAAAAAAAAAGCCAGAGGCATCATTCTATCAGATTTCAGGTTAGATTATAAGTCCACAGTGAAAAAAATAGAAAAGCATGTTAATGGCACAAAAACAGAGACATAGATAGATATATAGAACAGAATAGAAAACAAAGAGATTAAACCAGTTTCTTATTGCTATCTGACCTTCAATAAACCAAACAAAAGCATACACTGGGGAAAAAAAATCTTTATTCAATAAATGGTGCTGGAAGAACTGGATAACCACATGTAAAAGACTGAAACTGGATCCACAACTTAGAAAAATTGACTCATGATGGATAAAAGATTTATATTGAAGACATGACATGATAAAAATCCTAGAAGAAAGTGTGGGAAAAACTCTTAAGGATGTTGGCCTGGGAAAAGATTTTTTTTTTTTTCATTCATCTGTCAAACATTTATTTATTGTCAATTCTGTGCTAGAGATTTTTTTCAGCACTTGGAATAACTCGGCAAATTAGATAAGGACTTGCCCTTCAAGGGAGTTTATATTTTAGTAGGGGAAGGCAACCTATAAACATAATAAATAAATCAGAAATATAGAACGTTGGAAGGTGATAAGTGCCATGGGAAAAAAAATAAAGCTGGTTGTGGCAGATTGGGAGGGCTGACGGTGGCTCGGTGGTTGCAATGGTGACACACAAAAGAGTAGGCCTCCTTTTTTATCACAATGGATTAAAACCAGATATTAGTAACAAAAAACCCTAAATGAGTTGGTAATTTAAAAACATTTCTGTAGGTAAAATTTGTGTCCAAGAGAATTCAAGTGTAATTAAAATGTTTTGAAGAGGCTCGCCTGTGCCTCAACGGGCTAAGGCGCCAGCCACGCACACCTGAGCTGGTGGGTTCGAATCCAGCCCGGACCCGCCAAATAACAATGGTGGCTGCAACCAAAAAAAAAAAAAAAAAAATGGCCGGGCGTTGTGGCAGGTGCCTGTAGTCCCAGCTACTTGGGAGGCTGAGGCAGGAGACTCACTTGAGCCCAGGAATTGGAGGTTGCTGTGAGCTGTGATGCCATGGCACTCTGTCCAGGGTGACAGCTTGAGGCTCTGTCTCAAAAAAAAAAAAAAAATGTTTTGAAGAGAATGGGATTATGTGATATGAATATTATATTTAAAACTTAGTGTGTATTGAAATCATCAGCCTATTGATTACCCATGTGAGTTAATACTGTACTTTTTCAAAACATGCTAATGCCTGGTGCTGATAGTCTTCTGCAGGGGTTCTTCTTTTTCAGTATTTTCTTTACTAATATCACAAAATTATTTTTTCAAATTGATTTTGAATTCATTTTGTTGGCTAGGTGTGGTGACTCATGTCTATAATTCTAGTGCTTTGGAAGGCTGAGATGGATGGATCGCTTAAGCTCAGGAGTTTGACACTAGCTTGAGCAAGAGTGAGACCTCCATCTCCATTAAAAAAAAATAGAAAAACTAGCCAGGCATAGTGGCGCATGCCTATAGTCCCAGCTACTTGGGAGGCTAAGGCAAGAGGATTGCTGAGGCCCGAGAGTTTGAGGTTGCTGTGAGCTAGGATGACATACTCTATCCAGGGTGACAGAGTGATGAGACTCTGTCTCAAGAAAAAAGAAAAAAATTAATTTTGTCATGTTCCAACCTGAATGTAATATAGAAATGTCTGGAATTTGGTTAAATTTACCTTCAATTTATAAGTTAATCTGATGAAGAATGATAATTTTCCAATATTTAGTCTTCTCATAAAACAGTACTGCTTTTACAATTATGATCTTCAGTAAACTTCTGTGTCTCCTCTAAATAAGTCATATATAATTTCTCTAATGATCTCAAGTGGAAGGTGTCTCATTTTCTCTAAGAGAAGAGCCAAAAAGAATTTTTTATTGGCTAACTTGAATGTATAAACTTCCTAGAGATATACACAGTTGATGTGGAGGGAGGGAACTGGTACTGAATTTTGGAGAGTCACTCTACTTGTGGGGAGATTGACCATATAGAAATTGAGGTGGAGGCACACTGTCAACAAGAGATAATTAAAGATGTTAAGTACCCTTTCATATATTTGGTGGTCCTTTGTATGTCTTTGGAGAAAAATCTGTTTAAATACTTTGCCCATTTTTAAATTGGATTGTTAATTTTTAATTGTGTTGTAGGAATTTCTTATATTTATTAGGT
>CAUYRH010172796.1:0-16678 GCA_963574655.1 Perodicticus potto | reverse complement strand
GGGACAATAGGTGCCCACCAGAATGCCCTCTGATTTTCTGTTTTTAGCAAAGGAGGGGTTTCACAAATGCTCAAGCTGGTCTCGAACTCCTGAACTCAAAGGATCCTCCCTCCTCAGCCTCTTGGAGTGCTAAGATTACAGGTGTGAACCGTGCCAGCCATTCTTAATATTTTTGTAAGTAGTGGCGAATATTATTTAAATTCTGTGGCTTTCAGGGAAAGAGTATTTTGTTCTATTATGGAAATAGAACAGTTGATGAACTCCCATGGACCTATAGCCCAACTTTGGTAATGCAACATAGCACAGTCTTGTTTCATGTGTACCCACCCTCTCACAGCTGGCCTCTGCCCTTTTCCTGGGTGTGTTATTTGAAGCAAGTCAAAACAGATGTTGTGGTTGTATTTTTTCCACATAAGTTTTTTCTCAGTCTTAAATGCTTATCAGGGTTTTTTTTCATAATCAAGTGGGAAATATATTGATTTTAGAATTATTCATGTTTCCTCTGGCTACCTAATTATCAGGGGGGTTTTTTGTTTGTTTTTGATCAACAAACTTCTTAGGATCATGCGGAGTATAGAGTTTGAAAAGAGCTAAACGTTATTTAGGAATGTCTACTTAACTCATCTAACTCCTTAAATCTTTTCAGGTGTGAGAAAGTTGCTTCAGCTTTTTGAACCTATGTGTGGACAGTCCTTAAACACTCACTAGATAACAGCCCTTCAGATACTATTTCAATCCTTTTGTGTTATTTTAGTAGCATTGCTTACAGGGTATTTTCCTGAATACTATGTATGTTGAAATAATCTATCTTAATATATGTCATGTATATCATATATGTATATGAATACATTATAATTTGGACTTTCTTCCTATCGTATGATCTAATTTTTAAAAGTATTTTGCTGTTTACATCACAGTAACTATCAGTTTTTTCAGATGAGTGAAATTTACAAAAAATGCGTAAGCGCTCTAAAATCATTTATATAATTAAATGTGACTTTTAAAATGTTCTCTTTGGGCTCAGCGCCTGTGGCTCAATGGGTTAAGGCGCCAGCCACGTACACTTGAGCTGGCGGGTTCGAATCCAGCCTGGGCCTGCCAAACAACAATGATGGCTGCAACCAAAAAAGTGGCCGGGCGTTGTGGCGGGCGCCTGTGGTCCCAGCTACTTGGGAGGCAGAGGCAAGAGACTCGCTTGAGCCCAGGAATTGGAGGTTGCTGTGAGCTGTGATGCCACGGTACTCCATCCAGGATGACAGCTTGAGGCTCTGTCTCAAAAAAACAAAACAAAACAAAACAAAAAAAAATGTTCTCTTTGACAATATTCTATTTAGATGAATCAAGAAAGACTTATAGGCACCATAAAGTTACATTTCATACACAAAAGATGGGGAAATGATACGGCATACAAAGCTTCTATTATCCATCTTATGCATAAACTATGAACTTTATTTATGCACAAAATATGCCAAATTTAATGGGAAATATTTAATCCATCTTTCTGCTTATAAAAGCAACAAGTTCTGTTAAAGCTTCTGAATGTATTAGTTTCTTGATTATTTAAAAGGCAAAATAAAATTACACTTTTAGGGATCCTTTCTATACTTCATTACTAGAGAACTTTGTCTGAACACGTAGAGCTCTGGAAACCACAGGAGACACAGTGTTCTCCTCTGGGTCTGAAGGGGGCGCTTGGCCTTGCTTTGCTGTGCCTTCCATTTGCTGTTGATAATCATTCTTTCCCTTTGAGAGAGTAAGAAGGAAAGGACACAGTCTGAGTGTTGTTTTTTTTTTTTTTAGATGAAAGAATCTCATAACTAATCTATTACATTAAGAAATAGAGCTTCAACCCTTGCTAACCTGAATTTTTATGTATTGTTTTTTGTATAAGGGGAACTTCACTGACATTCTAGTTTGAACATAATACTGTAACTTTACATACAAAACAAGTATTACAGGGTGTGCTCCCACTTAATGGGCACAATGTTAGGGCACAGGACAGAATTATAAAAGGGACTCTATCTCACAAATGCAAACATTGTAACCTAGTTCTTTGTACCCTCAAATTAACCTGAAACAATAAAATATATATATATATATTTTTTGTACTTGGAAAACATTAATGTGAAATTATAAGCTCTGTCAGACCAGAAGACCAACCTTTTTCCTAATGACCTTTTTTCTAACATTTCCAATAAATCACAAAATCAAACGAACATAAGGGTCTTGCCATCACTTAGCATTTGTACTTCAATATATGAATATATTCACAAAGTTCTCACAGGTGTGTATCAGGTGTAGTTATGCACTCGTTCTAAGTGTAGATTGCCAGAATGTTGCCTTCTTTTCTTTTAAAATACTACTCTTAACCTTAGAATAATATTCCAATAGAAAATACCTCGTTATTAATATATCTAATGTGCCCTGTACTCTTAAATAATTCCATCCACAATTTTTATTTATTTTTTATTGTTTTAGAGACAGTGTCTCACAGTGGCGTGATCATAGCTCACTGGTCATAGGCTCAGGCAAATCATCTCCCCTCAGCCTTCCAAGTATCTGGGGCATGGTCTACCACCCCCTGCTAATTAAAAAAAAAAAACACTATTTTTTGAGATAGGGATTTACTATGTTGCCCTCAGTCTGGTCTTGAACTCTTGGCTTTCCACCTTGGTCTCCCAAAGTGCTGAGATCATAGGCGTGAGCCACCGTACGTAATCTGTTCCACAGGTTTTTCTTTTGTTGTTTGTTTGTTTGTTTGAGATGGAGTCTCCCATGTCGCCCTTGGTAGACTGCCTTGGCGTTACTCACAGCAACCTGAAGCCTGGGCTTAAGTGATTCTCTTGCCTCAGCCTCCCCAAGTAGCTGGGACCACAGGTGTCTGCTACAACACTCGGCTATTTTTTTGTTGTAGTTATCCTTGTTTTTAGCAGTTTTGAACCCTCCAGCCCTGGTGTATGAACCCTGTTTTAGCAAGTTTGAACCTGCCGAACCCTGTTCCACAGTTTTATGTGTAAACTGCTGTACATTTTAAATGTTTGGGTGTTAATTATCCCTGCATATTGATCATCTTTGTATGTGTGTGGAGTCTTAAAGGGCCAAATAATAAGTATTTGGGGATTTGCAAGCCAAGTGGCAAAATTAAGGATATCATGAAAGTATTTATATAACCATTTAAAATGTAGCCATTTTTGGCAGCGCCCCTAGCTCAGTGAGTAGGGTGCCGGCCACATACACCGAGGCTGGCAGGTTCAAACCCAGCACGGGCCAGATAAAACAACAATGCCAACTGTAATAACAACAAAAATAGTCAGGCGTTGTGGCAGGCGCCTGTAGTCCCAACTACTTGGGAGGCTGAAGCAAGAGAATTGCTTAAGCCTAAGAGTTGGAGGTTGCTGTGAGCTGTGATGCCATGGCACTCTACTCAGGGCGACAACTTGAGACTCTGTCTTAATAAACAAATAAATAAAATGTAACCATTTAAAACTGAATAAATCATTCTTGACCCGGGGACAGTAGTTTACTAACCCCTAAACTACAATAATGTCACTTCAATATTTAGTGTCTCAGGCCAGTCATGGTACTCACACCTGTAATCCCAGCACTTAGGGAGGCCGAGGTGAGAGGATCATTTGAGCCCACAGTTTGAAGTTGCAGTGAGCTATATGATGCCACTGCATTGTAGCCTGGGCATCAGAATGAGACTCTTATTAAATCATGCAAATTAGTAGTAATCTCAAACATAAATAATGTAATACATATTTAGACCTAATGATTTAAGGAAAGTTAAGTTTTTTGAAAGTTAAATATTTCAAATGTTTGTTTTTGAACTATCTTGTGTTTAAAATGAGAGCCATGTCTGTTGGAAATAATGGTATTCTTTCCTTTTTTAATTGTACAAAGAATGAAAGTAATTAATAAGTTTCATTGCTGCCAAGTTTTAACAGCAGTGACATTCTTTCTTTCTTTCTTGTTTTTTTTTTTTTTCCCTAAGGCGTGGGCCAGGTTCAAACCTGCCAGCCCTGGTGTATGTGGCCAGCACCCTAACCACTGAGCTACGGGTGCCAAACCACTGATAGAGCATTTTTATATAGAAAATACTTTCCTGACAAAGAAATAAACTTAAGCAATCAAAAAAGTTAAAATTTAACATTTTTGTGCTGGCATCTAAGCTATGCTTTATTTTGTTTGTTTGTATTGAAATGTTTTATGGCTTGAAAAGTAGTTCCCACGTGTCACTGTAACACATTACCCAGTGTCGTTAATTCTTTTTCTGAAAACACGAGTTTGGTAAGATATCAGTGATACAGGCTGGGCTTGGTGACTTAGACCTGTAATCCAGCTCGGCGTCTATAGCTCAAGCGGCTAAGGCTCTAGCCACGTACACTAGAGTTGGCGGGTTCGAATCCAGCCTGGGCCTACCAAACAACAATGACAACTACAACCAAAAAAAATAACCAGGCATTGTGGTGGGCGCCTGTAATCCCATCTATTTGAGAGGCTGAGGCAAGAGAATCGCTTAAGCCCAAGAGTTTGAGATTGCTGTGAGCTGTGACGGCACAGCACTCTACTAGGGTGACAGCTTGAGACTCTCTCTCAAAAAAAAAAAAAAAAAAAATAGACCTGTAATCCTAGTACTCTGGGAGACCAAGGCGGGTGGATCACCTGATCTCAGGAGTTTGACACCAGAGAACAACACCCCCATCTCTAAAAATAGCTGGGTATTGTAGTCCCAGCTACTTGGGAGGCTGAGGCAAGAGTATTACTTGAGCCCAAGAGTTTGAGGTTGCTGTGAACTGTGATGCCACAGCACTCTAGCAAGGGTAATAAAGTAAAACTCTGTCTCCAAAAAAAATAAAGAAAAGAAAGTTAGTGATTTAATGACATGTCCTTGGTTCCTTTACAGATCTTCTTCAGCAGTATCGTACTGCTATGTGCAAGCTGGACACTGTGAATCAGGACCTTAGCAGTCAGTTAAACTACCTTCATACTCCAGAGATGAAGAAGAAAAAGCAGGAACTTGATGAACAAGAGAAAAATCTGAAACTAATAGAGCAAAAACTAGGTATATACTTTTTGTTAAGTTCTACTTTCCCTATACAGAGATAAATATCTTTGATAAGAGAGAGTCCACCTTTCAAGAAGAATGAATGGAAATGATCCAGAACTTAGGTCGGCAGAAACCCGTAACCCGTAAGTCCTCTGGTAAACGGTTGTAAACTCTTCTCTCAACAGGAGTTACAAAAGGCATTCTCAGTGTTATTTCTTAATACTTTTTCTATAAATTGAGATATATTTGTATGTGCTTTTCTTTTGCATAATAATTCTGATGTTTTTATTTTAAAGTTAACTTTCAGTATTTTCTTTTTTTACAGGTATGACTCCCACACGTAAGTGTAATGACTCGTTGCGTCATTCGACAAAGGTTGAGGTGACAGATTATCCAATTCCTCCTAAAAGAATGAGAAGAGAAGCTACAAGACAAAATAGGTGAGTTCATCGTGACCTGAGAATTATCATTGGTTAGTTAGTTTATCAAGGTCTTGGGTCAGTGTGCTTTAAAAAGTGTGAATTCATTTCTGATTTCTCCTTTCCAGCTGGAGTTAGTATTTTAAATTTTAAGAGGAGTGATGATAGCCCTAGAGTTTGTGGTTGCTGTGAGCTGTGACGCCAGGCACTCTACTGAGGGCAACATATGAGCTCCGTCTCCAAAAAAAAACCAGAAAAGTGATGATGAAGATAAAATGTAATCATCGAATTCTCTTAGAATATACCCAATTTTCTAAATGATTTTTGCTAATTATTTAGAAATGTTAATAGGTTTATTTTTATGTTATGTTAAGAGTCATTGGTAAAAGTCAAATTACTTTACTCTTTGGCTTAAATTTCAAATATGTTGCATTCTCCTTTGTAGGATCAGAAACTTGACGATAAGTACAAAATATTTGAAACAATTTGTAAATTATTTATTTTAATATTACTTATAATTTTTGCTTTGGAGAATCAGATGCTGTTTGTTTAAATCACAAAAAAAAACAACACAGCCATTTGCAGCCTAACTCAGTGGTAAGAGAAATGTGCTTTTTTGATTGGCTGTTAGTAAGGCCATCCAATAGAAGCATACCGCGGTACTATAGTTTGCTACATTATTTCAAAAGTTTTAAGCATACATCCTACCTGAATAAGTAGATGGCTTCCTTGAGAATATTCTGTTTGGAATTGGTATTCTGTGCCCTGTTCATCAGCATACTCTAGATGTACTCAGGAAATATTTGAATGCTCACTCTGTGCTGTATTTTGCTGGTGAATAAAATTGGCAGGTTCTTGCCCCCATTGGAGTTCTGTAATCCTTGCAAAAGAGGGACAGTTTAAAAAGCAAGCAACACTCTTTTCTATTTATAAATAGAAAATTATAATTATAGAAAATTATGTATTATACATAATTATAATATATATAAAAAGTTATATTATAGAAAATTATAATCTATTTATAAATAGAAAAGAAATAGGAAAGAAAAAATTAACTAAAGTGATACAAAAGAATGGGGAAGCAATATCAGTTGTCAGCAAAGGTGCATTGAAGCAGAGAGCTAAGGGTGAGAAGGAGCCAGCCGTAGAGGGATGGGTTTCAGTCAGAGGGGAAAATAGACCTGAAAGCTCCTATTTTCAGGAAAATAGTATGTGTGGTATTTTAGAGAAGCTGGAAAGATGCTATTGGCCAAAAAAGCATGGTGGCAAGAGAGAAGGCCACGATGTGATTGGACATACAAGTGACGGCCAGGTCATAAACATTCCCTCATCATGCTGCAAAACATTGTGAGGCAAAATTCTTTATATTTTAAGTCCATTGGTGTTTCTCAAGTACTCAAAATTCTGTGCTTACTTAGAATAAGCTGCCCTTAATGTAGAGAGAAGAACTATTGAAATCCGAGACTGTAAGAATATATTACCTACCCATACGAGAGATGTTGACACATTGTGTTTGTTTACGGACATGCAGTGTATACAGACTACTGAGCTCATCATTAAAAGTTGATGGGATAATTTAGCATCAGAAAGAATTTTTAGAAATCATGACTTTAAAGGTATGTTAAAATAAAACTCATCATTGGCAATTGCTAGGGTACCAGCTCATTTCTGTGAAAACTGATGTATTACCAAAAAGACAATGTGTTCTGTTTTTCAAATTGTTAGAGAAAGTTTTCTTTTTTTTTTTAATTTCAGTAGATTTAGAGGGTAGGAGTGTTTTTTGTTACATGGGTGAATTGTATAGTGGTGAACTCAGGGCTTACAGTGTACCTATCTCTGCAATAGTATTCTTCTTTATGGAAAGTTTTTATATAAGAATAAAGTATAAGAGGCATGATAAAATTAAACATCAAAGTTTTGCCACTCCTGATAAAGTAACAAATCTAGGCAGTAATAACCAATGG
This sequence comes from Perodicticus potto, assembly GCA_963574655.1. Classification (NCBI taxonomy): domain Eukaryota; kingdom Metazoa; phylum Chordata; class Mammalia; order Primates; family Lorisidae; genus Perodicticus; species Perodicticus potto. Next base: position 9,245 of record CAUYRH010172796.1, on the reverse strand, counting down.
ATACTTGAAAATAGAAACATCCGCTTCACACATTTGAACTCACTGACCCATCTTAGCAACAGTGAAAATAGTAGGACATTTGCTACTGTGTCTGCCACAGGAGCTCCCCTGAATTGAAAGATGCTTCTGGTCACCCTTTCTCAGCTGGGGTTTTGTGGAAGAATTAATGCAGAAAATGGAGTGACTCTTCTCCCAGTTTTCCCTAACATAGTACTTAGCTAGTACCACTCTGGATGCATAAGAAGAAAGTTAATTCATTATATACATTAAATGCCTTAAGAGAGTTGAGCCTAATTCTCTCACAAATTTGAGGAGCCCTCAGTTTAACTACCATTTTGTAGGAAATATTAGAATTTAGGCATAAGTTAAATGATACCTCTAGGAAGCTGTTTGTCAGATTCAGAATATACAGAATGGGACATTTTGCAGGACAAATTACTGGTTTCGCTAATAAATTATAATGATATAAAAGAAAGGGAGGGAGAAGGATAAACTGTTACAGAATAAAAGTGATTAAAAAGACATAAATTCAAACAATGTTCAAAGAACCAACTTTAATAAATAAATAAACCAACATTAAAGTGACAACTTTGAGGGCGGCGCCTGTGGCTCATCAAGTAGGGCACTGGCCCCATATCCCGAAGGTGGCAGGTTCAAACTCGGCCTCAAAACAGAAAAATAGCCGGGTGTTGTGGCAGGCGCCTGTAGTCCCAGCTATTCAGGAGGCTGAGGCAAGAGAATCGCCTAAGCCCAGGAGTTGGAGGTTGCTGTGAGCTGTGTGACACCACGGCAGTCTACCGAGGGCAATAAACTGAGACTCTGTCTTTAAAAAAAAAAAAAAAAAAATAACAACTTTGAGATAATTGAAGAAATTTGAGTATCATCTGTCCATTAGATATATTAATGGAATTGTTAATTTTGTGCATAGTAACATAATGTACTACATATGCAAAACTATTTACGTTAAGATAAATATACAGTTAAATAATATGATGCCTAGAATATACCTTCAAATACTCCAGAAAAATAAAGTGGCAGAGGATATCCAAATAAGATTTGGCAAAATGTTATAATTACTGAAGCTGAAAATAGGAGTTTACTATATTATTCCCTCTGCTTGTTTTTTTTTGGTGGGGGGGAAACAGAGTTTCACTTTGTTGCCCAGGCTACAGTGCCTTGGTGTCAGCCTAGCTCACAGCAACCTCAAACTCCTGGGTTTAAAAGATCCTCCTGCCTCAGCCTCCAAAGTAGCTGGGACTAATGGCACCTGCCACAATGCCTGGCTAATTTATACTATTTTTAGTATAGATGGGGGTCTCACTCTTGCTAAGGAACTGAATTATCCGCCTGCCTCAGCCTCCCAGAGTGCTAGGATTCCAGGTATGAGCCACTGCACCCTGCCAACATTTTACTTTTTGTTTTGTTTTGTTTTGTTTTTGAGACAGAATGTCACTGTGTCACCCTCAGTAAAGTCCTATGGCATCACAGCTGACAGCAACCCGAAACTCTTGGGCTTAAGCGATTCTTTTGCCTCAGCCTCCTGAGTAACTGGGACTACAGGCACCTGCCACAATGCCTGGCTATTTTTTTTTTTTTTGAGACAGAGCCTCGAGCTGTCACCCTGGATAGAGTGCTGTGGCATCACAGCTCACAGCAACCTCTAATTCCTGGGCTCAAGTGAGCCTCCGGCCTCTGCCTCCCAAGTAGCTGGGACTACAGGTGCCCGCCAAAACGCCCAGCCATTTTTTGGTTGCATCCGTCATTGTTTGGCGGGCCTGGGCTGGATTCGAACCCACCAGCTCAGGTGTACGTGGCTGGCGCCTTAGCCCGTTGAGCCATAGGCGCCGAGCCCTGGCTATTTTTTTGTTGTAGTTGTCATTGTTCTTTTTAGCAAGCCCAGAGCCAGGGCCAGTGCTCTAACCACTGAGCTACGGGCACCAAGCCAACATTTTATGTTACTAATTTACGTTAGTACTATGCAAAGCTCTGTGCTAGGATCGCATTTCCTTCTCTGTGTAGTTCTAATGTTAGGACCCTCGTTTAGGCTACCAGTCAGTGCTCTAAACATTAGGCTCAAATAAATCTTCCATATTCTATTAAATTCATGTTAAATTTTATTCTGATTGTTACTTAGGTTATTTCTTGTATGTTGTTTATTTTGGGGGAGTTTTTTATTACTTTTTTTTCTACCTTGTATCTTGATCACACCCTCTTCCTCTGCACCTGTGTCTAGTAACTGTGTGAGCCTGTTGGAGGTCTGCCATTCTGGGTCTTCCTGGGCTACTTTCTTGAGTTGAACCCACTATTTCTTGGATTCTGTGTCTTTCTCTCTTATAACTTTCTTAGAAAAATCATGTAGAAAGAAACTTGGAGCCTTTGCATGTCTGACATTGTCTTCATTTTGCTTTCACATTCGATTAATGTTTTCTAGGGATAACAGGATAGAAACAAGGCTACAATGTACTAGAGGAAAGGGGATTAGAAAATAGTGTAGAAATAATGAGAGACAGTCTGCCTGTTGGAATCCCTGAAAGACTTTGGACTTAGAGTCTAACCCCAAATGGGGGGATGATAGATAAAAGGATGGAGCAGAATGGAAGAGGAGAGAAAGCCACAGCCTAGAATGTGCCATATTTTAACCCAGACTTTGAAGGCTTTCTTCCCTTGTCACCAGGTGTAAAAAACTGCCAAGTACAAAGTCAGGTAACAGTGGAAATTAATTAAATGTTGGTATATTGGCTTTTTAGTGTTGTTGCTGGCATCTGGGAGCCAGAGCCAAATAATTGACTCTCCCCCACACATTTATTTATTTATTTTATTTTATTTTTATTTATTTATTTATTTTTTTGAGACAAGAGTCTCACTGTGTTGCCCTTGGTAGAGTGCTGTGGCATCACAGCTCACATCAACCTCAAACTCTTGGGCTTTAAGCCAACAGTTCTCAACCTGTGGGTCGTGACCCACAGGAACTGTATTAAAGGGTCACGGCATTAGGAAGGTTGAGAACCACTGGCTTAAGCAATTCTCTTGCCTCAGCCTCCCAAGTAAATGGGAGTACAGGCACCCACCACAATGCCTGGCTATTTTTTGTTGCAGCTGTCATTGTTGTTTAGCTGGCCCTGGGCTGGCCTAGAACCCGCCAGCCTTGTCGTATGTGGCTGGTGCTGTAACCACTGTGTTACGGGCATCAAGCCACCCCCTCACAATTAAAGTAAAGCCTGCAGGCCTACTGACCCTGTTTTATCCGATTACAATATAGTATAGTATACCCTATTTACCCAGTTTTTGATTCCCCTCTGAGAAGAGACTTGATGGGAAAACTTCTGTTTTTATAGCAGCAGAAGAAATCCTGGCTAACATCATCTTTCTTAAACATTATCTAACCAGGAATCACCGTGCTTATTAGGGGAGTTGGCCATAGGAGAGAGGAAGTGCAAACTAAGTAGCAGTACCAACTCCATGCAAAGCCTGGACCTTTTAAAAAAAATTATAATTACTAATTTTGAAAAAAGATATCCCAGACAGGGCAGTGCCTGTGGCTCAAAGGAGTAGGGCGCCGGCCCCATATGTCAGAGGTGGCGGGTTCAAACCCAGGCCCGGTCAAAAACTGGGAAAAAAAAAAGATATCCCGGACAAGAATGAGTAAACACAGATTACAGATATTTTTGTTAAAATTAAAAGTTCAATAGAAAGACTAAAGTCAAAGCAATTTCCCAAATAGGAAAATAAAATATGTAAAGGGACAGGAGATACGAGAACCACTTCAGGCTTTCAGGAATCCTAGAAAGAAGAAAATCTATCCTGTGAAAGAGTTTCCCAGGGATGAATGAAAGGCACAGGTCCACTGAATGCCATCACAATAAGTAACAAAAGATGTACTAAGATACTTCATAGTAATGAAAGGGAGAAGAGTGTAAATGTCAGGGAGCTGAAGAAAGAGAACCATGTTGTCAGAGCAGCTTTTGGCATATAGAAAATGCACAAAAATGTCATCATTTATTTAGCTTTGTGGTGGCTGTGTTAGAAACTTTAGGTGTATTCTAGTCTATAACTTTCTCCCTTTCGCATTTGCTTCTCGTTAGGAAAATCATCATTGCGTGTGTTTGTCAGAACAGAGCCGACTCTGTTTCCTCTGCCTCGCTCACAGCAACCTCAACCTTCCTCCCTGAGTCTCCCCAGGAGTTGGGACTGTAGGCGTCCACCCCCATGCCTAGCTGATTTTTTTTTCTAGTTTTAGTAGAGGTGGGTTCTCGCTTTATCCAGGCTGGTCTCACTTCTTACCTGAAGCAGTCCCCCTGCCTTGGCCTCACAGAGTGCTAGGTTTACAGGCATGAGCCACCATGCCCAGCCAAAATCACTGTTTAATTAGTGATTTTTCTCATCCCCAGTTTCTGCCTATTCTCCACAAATTTTGAACTAGTAATTCTCACACACACTCAGAATGTCAGAGCATTTGAAATAAAGTATCTTAACAATATTGAAATGTGTATTTTATCCACACAATTAGGAACAAATTTAATAGTAGGAAAGAAACTAGGTATATGATATATGTGTTTATATATTTATGTTTATATATCGAATATATGTTAGCTCTTAATATAGATTGCATACTATATAACTTTAAGATGTCCTTAATTATAAGAAATGCCATTATTTTATGAAACATTAAGTAAAAATGCTACTAATTAACTCATGACATTATAAAGTTCACCTAGATTTCAGACATGTTAAATATGAAAAAAATACAGACCTTGGACTCAATTAAATATGCTTAGAAATACTATGAAGTAGATGTAATCATTTTCTTGGATAGAAGCTTCAGTTTTCTAATTCATTTTCCTTACATGAAGATTAAAAATGAGCTCTTTATCAAAAATTTGTGTCTTCTATTTGTGGATGGCAATTCAGGAAGCTATCATTAGAAAATAAAGCATTTAGGCAGGCACAGTGGCTCACGCCTGTAGTCCTAGCACTCTGGGAAGCCAAGGTGAATTGTTTGAATTCAGGGGTTTGAGACCAGCCTGGGCAAGAGGGAGATCCCTATCTGTACTAAAATTAGAAGAACTGGTCAAGTGTGGTGGTGGGTGACTGTAGTCCCAGCTACTTGGGAGGCTGAGGCAAGAGGATTGCTTGCGCCCCAGAGTTTGAGGTTGCTGTGAGCTATGACACCACAGCACTCTATCCAGGGCAACAGAGTAAGATTGTGTCTCAAAAAGAAAAAATAAAATAAAATTAGATATATCTGAATTTAAAAAAGCTGGATATATGCCAAAGTGTTCACTGTGTTCATCTTTACGTGAATGAGATTATGGATATTTTAAAATATTTTCCCCTTTGCTTGTATTTATTTTGTGACTTTTTGTAATAAGCATTATAGTTCTTAAAATAGTAATTTCATTTAAGGGAAGGATAGAAATAAGCAGAAATCTGCAGAATTTTGGGTCTAAGATAATACCATTCCAACGAACTATGGAGCAAGCTGTATACGTTACGCGGTGTGTACATCTGTGTGTGCAGCTGTGTGTACACATACACGTTACTGCTGTTGAGACTTTTGATGACATATGCTGTAAATGATTGTATATAAGGCTTTAATTAAATAAGTTTCTCTCAAGAATTATAATTATTAGAGCATAGTTTCACTGAATATTTAAGCATTCCGTGAAATATGAGGGAATGCAGGTAAAGAAATGTTTGGTCCATAAAACTTACTGTTTTTTTCCCACTTTGACCAGGATTATAACCAAAACAGATGTGTGAAAGGTGGTGGAGGGGCCATTGGTCTCACTAAGAATGCCCTGCCTTCTGCATCTTTGTTTCAGAAGACCAAGAAGGTGACTCACAAGACTGAGTGTTTCTGGGGACAATACAAGTATCTGGTCATGACTTTTCATGTCTATCCAGATGGGACTGGAAGCAACCGTTCAATTTTATGACTCTCGCTGGACAGAATGGACTCTCTCGAGTTATTTCAGCCGTCATGCCCTTTGGTTGTCATCTTGCAAATATGTCAGAGGAAAATGTGCTGTGACTGTAAAATTGGCATATAGCTTCCATTAATCCTGAAAAAAGAATATGGACTGTTTTTCAGTATAATTATAACAAATATGTCAGACCTCTTTCTTGAAAACCTTTTAATTACTTTTGTGTGAATTTATTTAACAAAGATGTTTTGTCTTTTGTGTAAGGAAGGGTCTAGAGGCTAGATATTTAATTGTAAATATGTGAGGAAGCTCAGAGAAGAATTCAGGATAAAAATTTAAAAAGCACAGGTATCTGGGAATTCAAATTTAAGATAGATAGAAAAACAGTAAATTGATGAGTGAACTTGTGACGAGTAGCATTTCAAAACTAAAGACTTACCCTATATGTACACAAATATATAATATCCAGCAGCATCAATTTTTATAAGTATTGTTTGACTTTATTAATACTAGATTATATAGTCTCAGCCTTAATTCTGTACTTACATTATTTTGTAATTTTTTATTACTATTTTTAAGGAGTTAAGAAAACATACACTCTCATGTTAGTGCACTTTCTGGTAGAAAGTTGCTCACTGCAAAAACATTTGAATTGTGCATTAATTCAAGCTAACGTATGTCAGTTTGTATGTCTTTGTGTCTGTACAAGAATATTGATCTGTGAAGTTATTTTGTAAGGAAATACTTTTGGTACAGTGTTGTGTCCCAGAAAATGTGTGTTTTTTTAATCCTTCCTGAATATGCAGTAAGGTTAATAAACAGGATTGTTTCTTCTCTGCTGAATAGACAAGTGTTTTTCTTTTTTTAAATTAAAAGTTCCATAAAAATTATCCTTGATAAAAACTATTATGATATTAACCCATCTTTATAATTGAAAATCACTTAATCATGTTGTTAGAGAAAAACAAAATGGCAATAATAGTATCAGCTATGGGAAGGATTGGCTTCCTTAATACTATTGGTTGAGTATCCTTTATCCAAAATGTTGGGACACAGAAATGTGTCAGATTTTGGAATATTTGCTTTATACTTTCCAGTTTAGCATCCCTAATTTGAAAATCTAAAATCAGAGTTTCATGTCAGCTCTCAGAAAGTTTTAAAATTTTGGAACATTTCCAAATTCAGATTTTCAAATTAGGGATACTCAACCCATGCCAGTATTTGGAGTCCTCAGACATTAGATTATATGAAAATGAGAAGTAAGAAACTTTGGAGAGAAATGACTTTTTAGGTTAATATGTGGAAATAGTTTACCTTTACAATTCACTATACCAGGAAGGTAGTCACGTTTTAAATCCAGGGCATTGAGACCATCTGAAAGCAAGAAAATCTGTTTTAAAATTTCTTCACTTCTAAGGCTGGGCGTGGTGGCTCATGCCTGTAATCCCAGCACTCTGGGAGGCCAAGGCCAGTGGATTGCCTGAGCTAACGGGTTCGAGACCAGCCTGAGCTCTTGAGAACAAAACCTCGTCTCTAAAAATAGCCGGGCATTGTGGTGGGCACCGGTAGTCCCAGCTACTCTGGAGGCTGAGGCAAGAGAATCGCTTGAGTCCAAGAGTTTGAGGTTGCTGTGAGCTGTGATGTCACAACACTCTACCCAGGGTGACAGAGTGAGACTCTGTCTCAAAAAAAGAAAAATTTTTTTAACTGTTGTTAGAAATGGTGTCATCAATTTTTATTGCAAAAAAATAGCAGATTTTGGGCGGTGCCTGTGGCTCAGCGAGTAGGGCGCCAGCCCCATATACCAAGGGTGGCAGGTTCAAACATGGCCCCGGTGGAACTGCATCAATAGCCGGGCATTGTGGAAGGCACCTGCAGTCCCAGCTACTCGGGAGGCTGAGGCAAGAGAATCGCCTAAGCCCAAGAGTTTGAGGTTGCTGTGAGCTGGGACGCTACAGCACTTTATTGAGGGTGAGATAATGAGACACTGTCTCAAAAAGAAAAAATAATAATAATAACATGGTATGTGACTGGACAAAACAAGACCTAACTGTATGTTCTATACAAAACCCCCCATACCTGTAAGACACGGAATGGAAATAAAGGGCAGAGAAATAGGCCACACAAGTGGAAACCAGAAAAGAGCAGGAGTAGGTGTATTTCTACCAGATAAAATAGATTTCAAAACAAAAACTGAAAAAATAGACAAAGTCATTAAATAATTATAAAGGAGTTACTTCAGCAAGAGGATATAAAACTTCTGGTATGTATGTACCAAATAGTGGAACATTCAGATACATAAAAGTGAATATTATCAAAGCTAAAAAGAGTGCTAGACTCCCTACCAATACAGTAATTGTTGGGAGATCTCAACACTTGTTTTCCCAATCGGATAGATCATCCAGACAGAAAATTGACAAAGAGGCTGGGCGTGGTACCTTATGCATATATCCTGTAATCCTAGCAGGGTGTGGTGGGTGCCTGCACTCCCAGCTACTCAGGAAGCTGAGTCAAGAGGATCGCTTGAGCCCAAGAGTTTGAGGTTGCTGTGAACTAGGACACCATGACACTCTTAGGGTAATAGAGTGAGATTCTGTCTCAAAAATAAATACACAACATACCAAGACTGGACCAAGAAGAAATCCAAAACATGAATAAAAATAACAATCAACAAGACAGAAGTAGTAGTAAGAAGTCTTGCATCGAACAAAAGGCCACAATCCAGTGGCTTCACTGCAGAATTCTACTAAGAGTTCAAAGAAGAATAACAATCCTACTTACACTGTTCCAATACTTAGCAGGAAATAATACCAAACTCTTTGTTTTTGAGACAGTGTCACTATGTCGCCCTCTGTAGAGTCCATGGTATCACAGCTCACAGTAACCCCAACTCTTGGGCTTAAGCGATTCTCTTGCCTCATCCTCCCAAGTAGCTGGGACTACAGGCACCCGCCACAATGCCTGGCTATCATGCTTAATTTATTAATTCTCATACTAAACTCTGAATTATTGCAGTCCGATTATTGGTATGTTTAAGTAAAGCCATCCTTAAATTTTTTTTTTTTTAAATAGGGTCTTGCTCTGTCACCCAGGGTAGAATACCATTTTGTCAGCCCAGCTCACAGCAACCTCAGACTCTTGGGCTCAAGCAGTCCTCCTGCCTCAGTCGTCCAACTAGTTGGGACAATAGGTGCCCACCAGAATGCCCTCTGATTTTCTGTTTTTAGCAAAGGAGGGGTTTCACAAATGCTCAAGCTGGTCTCGAACTCCTGAACTCAAAGGATCCTCCCTCCTCAGCCTCTTGGAGTGCTAAGATTACAG
>CAUYRH010172795.1:0-17387 GCA_963574655.1 Perodicticus potto | reverse complement strand
ACCATTTCCCCTGAGTCTCTCCCCTACCCAGCCCTAGGCAACTACTAAATCTACTTTTTTTTTTTGAGACAGAGTCTCACTATGTCCCCCTCAGTAGAGTGCTGTGGCGTCAACAGCTCACAGCAAGCTCAAACTCTTCGGCTCAAGTGATTCTCTTGCCTCAGCCTCCCAAGTAGCTGGGACTACAGGCACCCGCCACAACACCCAGCTATTTTTTGGTTGTAGTTTTCATTGTTTAGCAGGCCCGAGCTGGCTTCAAACCTGCCAGCCCGGGTGTATGTGTCCAGCACCCTAACCACTGAACTACGAGCGCTGAATCCTGGCTTTTTTTTTTAGAGACAGAGTCTCACTTTGTCACCCTTGGTAGAGTGCTGTGGCGTCACAGCTCACAGCAACCTCCAGTTCTAGGGCTTAGGCAATCCTCTTTCCTCAGCCTCTCGAGTAGCTGGGACTACAGGCACCCACCGCAACGCCCAGCTATTTTTTTGTTGAAGTTTGGCCGGGGCTGGGTTTGAACCTACCACCCTCGGTATATGCGGCTGGCACCCTACTCACTGAGCCACAGTCACTGCCGGAATCCTGGCTATTTTTATGTTGTAGTTGTCATTGTTGTTTAGCAGGCCCAGGCTAAGGTGTATGTGGCCAGCATCCCAACCATTGAGCTACGGGAGACAAGCCATACTAATCTACTTTTTACCAATATAATGCCTATTCTGGTTATTTCATACAGATGAAGTCACATAATACATGGTCTTTTAAGGGATTTTTTTTTACTTGGGATAAGTTTTCAATGTTTATTTATGTTGTGGCATATATCAGTACTTTATTCCATTTGATACTTATTAATATTCATTATATGGGTATACCACATTTTGTTTATTCATTCATTAATGGACATTTGGGTTGCTTTCAATTTTAGCTATTATGAATAATGCTGCTATGAACATTGATGTGCGATAATGTATTTTAAAGGTAGAATTGATGGACTTGAGTCAGTCACCGGGTATTGAAGGAGAAGAGAATGTAAAGGATGTGTGCCATACATTGCTCCCCATCCCCATAAGAAAAGGGGAATTTTTATGTTCTGTATATTCCCTTCCTCTCAGTAAATCACTTATCCAAGTTCTGTTTAAAAACAACCAGGTGAGGGGCAGCGCTTGTGCTCAAAGGAATAGGGCGCCAGCCCCATATGCCGGAGGTGGCAGGTTCAAACCCAGCCACGGCCAAAAACTGCCAAAAAAAACCCCACAGAAACAAAAAAACCAACCAGATGAACAGTTAATGCCAAGATTACTTTAGTACCCACCAAACTTTTTTTTTCATCTTTGTAAGTATAGTCACATGCTGTATAGCCATGCTTTGGTCAACAGTGGACTTCCGTAAGATTATAAAGGAACTGACAAATTCCTATTGCCTAGTGACATCACAGCCATCATAAGGTGGCACAATTACTCTTTTAAAATAAGTTTAGTGTAGCCTAAGTGTGCATATATAGTGCATATAAAGTCTACAGTAGTGTACAGTAATGTCCTAGGTCTTCAAGTTTAGTGTAGCCTAAGTGTACCTTTATAGTGCATATAAAGTCTGTAGTAGTGTACAGTAATGTCCTAGGTCTTCATGTTCACTCACCACTCACTGACTCACCCAGAGCAACTTCCAGTCCTGCAGGCTCCATTCACGGCCAGTGCACTGTACAGGTATACTTTTTTTTTTTTTACATTTTTATACTGTATTTTTACTGTACCCTTTCTATATTCAGATGTGTTTACATAAATACTTACCATTGTGTTATAGCTGCCTACAGTATTCAGTACAGTGACAGTACTGCACAGGTTTGTAGCCTAGGACACATAGGTTGTTCCTATAGCCTAGGTCTGTAGTAGGCTGTACCATCTAAGTTTTTTGTATATACAATCTATGGTGTTTGCACAACAACAAAATTTCCTACTGATGTGTTTCTCAGACTGTATCCCCATTGTTCAGCAACACATGACTATAGTCAGTACTGAAGTATTTTCAGCACAAAAATGTAGCTGTAAACTTTATTCAGAGTCCTTTATGTTAGCTCATTTATTCAAAGTAGATTTATTGAGTGCCTACTGTAAGCTAGGTTCTGCAGAGAGCTGTGAAATGTTTATGATACAGTTTCTGCCTTCAGTTGGGGAGAAATTCATGACAGGGCTAGGGACTTAGAGGAATGAGAGCTTACTTTGTCTATGGAGATTAGAGAAGGCTTCATGGAGCAGATCTTTGGGACCTTAAAATGTAGGAAGAGTTTTAATAAGAAGATAAGGAAAGGAGGGTGTTCTCTGAGAAGGCACCATGCTCGTTTGGGCACAGTGGCTCATGACAGTAACCCTAGCACTCTGGGAGGCCAAGGTGGGAGAATCTCTTGAGCTCAGGAGTTGGAGAACGGCCTAAGCAAGACTGAGACTTCATCTCTCTACTAAAAAATTAGCTGAGCCTGGTGGTGCACACCTGTAGTCCCAGCTCCTGGAGAGGTTGAGGTAGGAGGATCGCTTGAGCCCAGGAGTTTGAGGTTGCTGTGAGCTAGATGCACAATGGCTAAGAAGTGGTGATGCCAGACTTAAGAGTTTAGATTTGGGATATAGGTCATAACCAGTCTTCAAAGTTTTTTTTTTAAACCTGGGGAATACCTCAGGAAGATTTTTTTGGCCAGCTGTATATAACAGAAATTGGAATAGGAAGAGACCAGAGGAAGGTACCACTGATAGAAGGAACCAGAATTTATAATTGTTTGGGTTTACAGGGCAAAAATGGGAACAGGGATGAGTCCAAAGCCTGGGTAACTGGAAACTGGTGTATCATTAACTGAAATTAAAACAACAGGGATGGGGGTGGAGAAGATGACTTTAGTTGATAACGCTTTTGAAAATGTACATTGGAAAGAGGCCCAAACACAGAGATGATCCTGAAGCCATGGGGCCAGATGAGTTAGCCAGGTTGACTGTTCAGCAAGTAGTCTAAACTTAGGGAAACACCTACCTTTAGGAAATGGTGAGAGTTCTTTCCATCGTTTTGGTATTTTTCTCACAAAGGAGAAAGAACTGCAGCAGTCAGTGGTTGTAATCATGGTCAATTGGGAAATCATTCAGTATCTGAGTGAGAAGGGCCTCTAGGTCACTGATTTTCAACCCATGTGCCACAAAAATTTTTAAATATCATTAATTAAATTATTTTTGAAAGAAGTTCAAAGCACAGTTAAGTATATTCTTTAGCTCTTCTTAATCAACATAATTTATTTTTATTTTTTTTTTGAGACAGAGTCTCACTGTGTCACCCTCGGTAGAGTTCCATGGTGTCACAGCTCACAGCTGCCTCAAACTCTTGGGCTTAAGTGATTCTCTTGCCTCAGCCTCCCAAGTAGCTGGAACTACAGGCACCCGCCACAATACCTGGCTATTTTGTTGTGTTGTTGTTGTAGTTGTAGTTGGCATTGCTGTTTAATCAACATAATTTAAGTGTGCTGTGGAAGTTTATAGGTTCAAGTGTGCCATGAGATAAAAAAGGTTGGAAAACACTGCTGCTCTAGATTAATGCAGATAGCAACTGTAGCAGTTTGGTAGGTGATGTGCAGCATAGGATTGTTTTTTAATGTTTCATTCCTGTCACAGACTAAAAAGCCATACTGGTATACAGTGACCTAAATTGGATAAAATTTTAAAACAACTTTTGTCCAAAGATTGCATATATCTGTATGTTATCAGTCACTTCACTATTCCAAATTAAAAAAAAAAAATAAATCCTATACCACAAAAGGTTCAGGGCTTCTGACTTAGAAAACACAAATGGAGGATCATCAAGGTCCTGACTGATTAGGACTCTGACCTGGTTTCTAAGTGTCTTGTAATGTGGCAAGAAGAAGCGGGTAAGATTCAGTATAAGATCCAGTGTGTTCACTGGGACAAGAAACTATCCCAACTGCCTTCTTTATCTTTTGACTCTTACAGTGTGGCTACAATGATCTCATCAGTGAGCTGTGACCACTCTATATTCTTCATAGAAGCACAGATGCTTAAAAGCAAATGGATTCAGTAGTTAAAGCATATTCAATTTTAAAGCTTCCTTTTTTAAGTTTGGCATAATAAAAGATGACATAATCACCACAGCATGATGCATTCTTGACTGTGGCACTGTTCTTTGAAACACTCTAAGACTAAGATAACCTTACAAATGACAGTAGTTCCTTTGGGTTCATATAAGTAAATTCTAGATCAAGTAATGGAACTTTTCAAATAAAATTTTCATGGTTTTTTTTTTTTTTTTGCATCTCCTTACAGCTCACTTCCCTGAAACAACAATTGAAGCAATATGTGAAGTGAGGAGAGCCTTCAGCCTCGCACACAAATGTGGAATTCACTATTCAGTCTAAATGCTGGATTAAATATTGCATGTTTCTGTCCCTTTCTTTGCCTTAATGTCAAACTATAGTTATTTCTCTGATACGTTGGCTAGCTATAACAGGTTTGAAGTTTATATTGTGTAGAATAGGACAATACAGAAAAGTAGCAGATTTAAAGACTCCATACAACTACAGGACTTTGTTTCTCTTCATTAATTTGAGAAAGATTATTATTATTTTAGAGACAGCATCTCAGTATGTTGCCCAAGCTGGCTTTGAACTCTTGGGCTAAAACAATTCTCCTGCCTCAGCCTCCTGAGCAGCTGAGACTATAGGCACATGCCACCATAGCCAGGGGTGTGGTACCATCAGATGATTCAGCCATGCTTGCCAAAAGCAGATAGTCTAGCCTAGAAGCCATATAGCTGGTTGACATGTTTTTCCAAACTTTTCTGGGTTTTGTTTTCTCTGAAGTATTTCCTTAACATAGAAAGAAAATCAACTCATTTCTACGCCACAGTGAATTTAAGTGCCTACCTCGCAGCAGTTAATACTAGGTTGTATCCTGTCTCTGTTCAGGTAATAGGGCTGCTTTCCTGCTCAGGGATGATTTGCTGCTGCTTATGATTCTTCTGTTATGTATTTAGGTGTGGGGCTGGTTGTTATTCAACAGTTAAGGTAACAGTTAGTAGAGATGAAGAAATTCTTAGCACTTATCCTTATTCTGAGCACTTATCCTTATGCTGAGCCTCCTCATCCTAACCCCCAAAAGAAGAGGTTAGGAAAAACAGATGCTTGTAACGCCTATGAAGACTTCCTTTAAAACTCTAATCGTTTTGTTTTTTCAGATTTCTTATTAATATTTTCTGGCTTATGATCTTTGAGCAATACAAATAAAAAAATTATTCCTGTTAAATAGATTGCTGTCAATTTATTAAACCACTCCCATGATAAGTACACTCATAACCAAAAAGAAAGACAAATAATAAACTGTATGTCTTGGTCCATTTCAGCTGCTATATCAAAAATATCACAGACTAGGTAAAATATAAACAATGCAAATTTATTGCTCATATTTCTGGGGCCTGGAAACTCCAAGATAAAGGTCCCAGCAGATTCAGTATCTGGTGAGATTTGGAATTCAGTAGCTGTGTCTGCGTTGTAGATCATACCTTCTTTCTGACTCTTCACATGGCAGAAGGGACAAATAAGCTCCCTCAGGCCTATTTTATTATTTTATTTTTATGAGACAGTCTTACTTTGTCACCCTCTGTAGAGTACCGGTGGCATCATAGCTCACAGCAACCTCAAACTCTTAAGCTCAAGTGATTCTCTTGCCTCAGCCTCCCAAGTAGCTGGGACTATGGGCTCCAGCCACAATGTCTGGCTATTTTAGAGATGGGGTCTCCGTCTGGCTCAGGCTGGTCTCAAACCTGTGAGCTCAGGCAATCCACCTGCCTCGGACTCCCCAGAGTGCTAGGATTACAGGCATGAGCCACTGCGTCTGGCCTCTCAGGCCTGTTTTAAGAGGAAGCTAAATCCCATTCAAGAGGGTAGAGCCCTCTTGACCTAATCACCTCCCTAAATCCCTCTCTAATAATACCAACACATTGCACGTTATTTTCAGCATATGAATTTTGGGGGGACACATTCAGATCATGGCATTTTTTTTTTTTTTTGAGACACAGTCTCACTTTGTTGCCCTCAGTAGAGTGCCGTGGTGTCACAGCTCACAGCAACCTCCAGCTCTTGGGTTTAGACGATTCTCTTGTCTTAGCCTCCCAAGTAGCTGGGACTACAGGCACCTGCCACAATGCCCGGCTATTTTGTTGTTGTTGCAGTTTGGCTGGAGCTGGGTTTGAACCCACCACCCACGGTATATGGGGCCGGCACCCTACTCACTGAGCTACAGGCACCGCCAGATTATAGCATTCTGATTGGAAAATGACAGAAAATGTTGTCAGTCCTTGGGTATCCCTCCAAAGAGGTAGGATAACTCCAAATGAACTAAGGAAATCACCTCATGTTAACCATATAGCATCGGGACTTACAGAAGGCAGCTCCAATATTTAAATTGAGCTAAATAGGGACTTACAGAAGGGAACTCCAATATTTAGATTGAGATTTAGTTGTAGTGGAATAATCACAAGGTTGGAACGTACCTTGGGAAGGTCCTTATACTTCTTAGAGCCTCTATTTCCTCATCTGTAAATCAAGGGTGAGAATGCTTGATCACCAAGAGGCATCTGAGGGTTTTCTTGAAGTAGCCCAGCTAGGTGCAGGTCTAGTCCCTACTGATAAAGTTAGTGCTGCTCTAGGAAATGTACTCCCAAGTTTTCTGCACCACATTTAGTGCTCCTACTCCAAGTCAAAGTTAAATTATGGGTAGAGGATCAGCGCCTGTGGCTCAACCAGCTAAGGCGCCAGCCACGTACACTTGAGCTGGCGGGTTCGAATCCAGTCTGGGCCCGCCAAACAACAATGTTGGCTGCAACCAAAAAATGGCCGGGCGTTGTGGCAGGCGCCTGTAGTTCCAGCTACTTGGGAGGTGGAGGCAGGAGCCTCGCTTGAGCCCAAGAATTGGAGGTTGCTGTGAGCTGTGAAGCCATGGCACTCTATCTAGGGTGACAGCTTGAGGCTCTGTCTCAAAAAAAAAAAAAAGAAAAAAAATTATGGGTAGAAAAGAAGTTAATATGTATGCATAGGAATGTGGAGAAGGAATAAGGACAGCGAGAATGCTGGGGGAAATACAGGGAAAGAAGTAGGGCTATAAGAGATAGGCATATTAAGAGAAAACAAAATAAAGCTAAGATTAGGAGAGAAGTTAGAAGACAGTTTGAAAACCCCAGGATGATAGAAAAGAGATTATTTTTTGTTTTATAATTTCAGAAACCTAGAACTTAAAAGATGACAATAAGGAGAATGAGGTCAGGTGCATGGCTCACATCTGCAATCCTAGGACTTTCAGAATAGAGGTGGGAGGATCACTTCAGGCCAGGACTTGAAGACCAGACATGGAAACATAGAAATACCCTATCTACAAAAAGTGAAAAAGAAACATTAAAAAATAAAAAGCAGGAGGATCACTTGAACCCAGGAGTTCAAGGATATAGTGAGCTATGATCATGCTACTGCACTCCAGCCTGGGCAACAGAACCAGACACTGCCTCAGTAAAAAAAAAAGGAGAAAGAGAATGGGGAAAAGGAATTGCATCTCAGAGGTAGAAGATAGGAGAAGCAGCAAAGTTTGAAAAGAAGATAGACTTTTCCAGATAAAGGAAAACAGAGGACTAGGGCAGAAATGTGCTGTAAGTATAAAATATACACTAGATTTCTGTAGGGGAACTGCTCTGTGCGAGTATCCTGACAACCTTCTACTATTCACAGGCCACATAGGCAAGGCTCAACTGCAGGTTGACCCAGGTCTTGGCAGAATGCTCTGTGATCCTCCTAGAACACAGGAATATAGACAATCTTGGGGAGGAAGGCTGCCATGAGGCAGTTTCTCCTTTGCCTCCCTCATTCCAGTAAGGTACAGGCTCTAGAGCTTTTTGCCTGCCCTCCATCCCCCAGAAGATACAGATGCAGGCCACAAAATTGCTGAGTGCAGCGTGGCATTGGTTACTCAGCACCATCGACTCCCACCATTCATGTGTGCTATCTGGCCCTTTTTGTTTCAGTGTTATCCTGTGGGACAAGGGAGAGAAGGCACTGATACCATTGTTGATCTTGCCCCTTCTGTCTCTATAAGTAACTAACTGTTTGGAGCTATCAACATTTCTTGTTTTATTACCAGCTGAATTTATTAGTTTGCTTAATTCCAAGGACTTAGTTTTTAAAAAGAATACAACATATCTCATTAATAATTATTTTATACCGATTGTATGTTGAAAAGATAATATTTGGAATTTATTTGGTTAAAAAGTATATTAAGGCCGGTGCGGTTGCTCACCCCTACAATCCTAGCATTCTGGGAGGTCAAGGTAGGTGGATTGCCTGAGCTCACAGGTTTGAGACCAGCCTGAGCCCAGAGCGAGACTTTGTCTCTAAAATTTGCTGGGCATTGTGGTGCACCTGTGGTCTTAGCTACTTGGGAGGCTGAGGCAAAAGGATCGCTTGAGCCCAAGAGTTTGAGATTGCTGTGAGCTATGACGTCACTGGCACACTACTGAGGGCAAAAAGTCAGACTCTATGTCAAAAAAAGAAAAAGTATATTATTAAAATTAATTCTACCTGTTTTACTTTTTTAATATGGTTGCTATAAAATTTAAAATTACATATGTGGCTTGCATTATATTTCTACTGCACAGTACTGCTGTAGTTTGGTGAGAAAAGAAAAAAATGGTGGCAGGGAAGAGAGACATATAGGATTTTATTTAGCCAGAAAATAGCATTTAAAAAGGCCTATCACCATCAATTCACAGGGATATTTTAACTCCCAAAATGTATATAGCCATAATCTCAGAATAAAGGAAAAATCTTTAAATTAAATAAATGTAAACTCATGGAAACTGTCACTACATTGTCCTGAATTTTCTTTTTTTTTTTTTTTTGTCCTGATTTTTCTTGTATTGCTTTAGACTAGTGAACAATTCCTCAGATTGATGAGGATAGAATTTAGAAACCATTGCTATGCAGAGCTCCATCCCATGAGGTGATAATTAGCTAATTTGGGGAAGGTTAGGAGGCTTGAGAGGCAACCAATCCAGGTAAAAGCAGCAGATGGGACCAATGGGGGTGTTGGTTTTTCTCCCATAGCTGTTAGACTCATCTGGTGGCCTTATCTTTTTTTTTGAGACAGAGTTTCACTTTGTCGCCCTCAGTAGAGTGCTGTGGCATCACAGCTCACAGCAACCTCAAACTCTTGGGCTTAAGCGATTCTCTTGCCTCAGCCTTCCAAGTAGCTGAGACTACAGGCACCCGCCACAACACCTGGCTATTTTTTTGTTGCAGTTGCCATTGTTTAACTGGGCCGGGCTGGGTTCAAGCCTGCCAATCTCGGTGTATGTGGCTGGTGCCGTAACCATTGTGCACAGGTGCCGAGCCTGGTGGCCTTATTTTTTATAATGCTTCTGTAGCTTCTTGGTCCACCTTCCTTTTCCACCCCCCAAATAAGAGAGTCAGAGAGTATAACCACAGGAACCAAAGTAAATAAATACAAATTTATTCTTTTCAAAGCAGAATTCAAGGGAAAGGTGAAAAGCACCACAGTGAGTGGCAATCAAAGTTAACCAACTTGTTCCAACCCTACCTCTTCATCTCAAAATTTTCTAGACTTGGCTGCCACCCTGTCACTTCCCCTGAATCCCTTCCCTATTTCTCATCCTTGTGACTAGCTCTTGCAAACAGCATAACAGACTTCAGTCTGGCCTCAATAATGCCCAGGGGACAGCAAAGACATGCAGCAGGTCCCTTCTCAAATGTGGTGGCTGTGGGAGGAGATGGAAGCTGGGAGTTGAGCCCTGGCCTTGAGCCTTTCCCTCTCCCACAGCCATTGGTGTTAAAAAAGTGAGACACAGCTGAAGAATTCCTTTGTTCCCACAGGAGCTGCCTATCTGAGGAGCTATGTCTCCACAGCCTGGGGACAGGACCTCCAGTTTCTCTCCTAGAACCAACCATTTCTGTCAAGGCAGCTATTTTCTTGGTTATCTGTCCCTTATGTCAAGAGAAATTGGATGGGATCCTTGGCCTGAAATAGTCCCAGAGGCGAGGTCATGACTCTGCCATTGAGAACATGAGTTCAAAGACCGTTCTAGCCCTACGCTGGATATGGAGCCCAAACTCCAAACACACCCCTGGCAGCACGGGCATTCCATACAATGATTCTGGAGGGAAAACATCTCCCAGACTAGGCCTCTGCCTGGCCTCAGGCTTTATCATTACTGTGGCTTGCTAGCCCAGTTCCTGGAGCACCAGAAACTAAAACAGGCTTCTCTATAGGGAAGTATTTCTCAGCTTTGGGTCTTGAAGAAAATGGGTACTTGAGAGCCTTTGATTCTAGCCTTTCCAAAGTGGAGGGAACGGCACATGACCTCTTGGGTGGTGACCCAAGGTGACCTCTTCCCTCTCTAGGGAACCATATCCCAGCCCAGTGTGCTTCAGCCAGTCAACCTTCCCTAACAATCCCCAGTCAACGTGAATCCACTCTGCTTTAGGTATCCTCGTAATGACTTTTTAGCCTTTATCAAATGCTGTTGAGAATAAATTGCCTATCAGTCCTAACTGTTCCCTGATACTATTTGACAACAACCCCAGCAACCACATTCCTTATCCCTGTTGCTAATCCTATAGTCAGAGGTTTCCCTTAGGCTACCGACCGAGTGACTCCCATCACCACTCTTCCAGTGCAGGGCCAGAACTACACAGCACCAAGCACAGTGCCTTCAGGTAACATGACACACAACAGATGCCTAAAAATATACAACACATTTCAGTAAATCCAACCCCAATCCGGATTCACAGTGCCCAAGGATCCGTTTACCTCACTGTGGGCACGCTGCCCATACATGCTGCAGTGACTGTCACTGGACCCCTGGGTGATATACTCACATCAGGCCATTAAGGTAAACACAGAATCACAAAGTATCAGTGACTCCCTTAGTGAGAATTCAACTCTTGACCTGCTGCTTCAGTCCACCTACAACACGGATCCTACATAACAAGATCTACATCTTTTCTACCATGCCTGGACCACAGCAATTGCCACAGGTTCTCAGCAGCCCAAGAGCTCTTAGGTGGGCTGGGGGGTAACAGAAAGGACTTCCCAGGGCTTTTCCGATAAGAGAGTGTTCCATAATATCTGCCTTCCGAAGGCTCACATAGGCATATGCCTCAAAGTCCCTGAGCCCTCTGTCCCACATTCCTACTCACAATTTAGGCCCTCATGTTGACTGGTGCCCAGGTATCTGACTGATACCTGCTTACCACTTGCTCGCCATCTATCCAGATACCCAGTTATCCCACTCAGAGACCTCATGAACACCAGGGTAGATGTTGTGACATGAAGTCTGACATCCTAGACCTGTGCCTTACAGCAGGGGGAGGAGGCAACCCTAAACCTCTGGACCCAAGCCACTGCTCTACCTCCCCAGCAGCAGATCAATCTAGGTTCCCAGTAGTTCTACCCACTGGCTAACTCACGGCTTGATTATGACACAACACCCAAACCGTTTCACTCCCTCCTGATCTTGGTGGAGATCTCTTTAAAAAGCCCTGAGCCAGATCTTAAGAACTGGAAGGGTCCAAAGAATGAACTCTGTGTCTTAGCCGGGAAAAAGCTACTAATGGAGTATTTGTTACTTTCGTTTCCACATGGGGTGGGTAGAGCTTGCATTTGTTCTATTTTGGCACCTGAAGCATTGTTTAAGGGAGCCAAGGGAAATTCATCTAAGGCCCAGGTCTCAAGGGAAAAAGATTTGGAATGAGTGAAGAGAACCAAGTGACCCTTCCTACTAGATTCCTCTGTGGCCACAGACTTCTGCTGCTTTGGTCTTGAGGACAGCCCACCCCTAAACATCAATGGAGAGAGACATCCTAAAGGAGCAGCCAGTGTGCACCTATCCTTCCAACAAGAGGCTGGAACTAACAAAGAGCAAGGCAGAACATTAATTCTTCAAGAGGTATTAGAATTTAATATGTGAGTGAGGCCAGGAGAGCGCTGATGTACAGTAGATGTAGAATAGATATGTATGGATATAAACTTAGGCAAACTAAGTTGACTGTAGGGCTCCAGGTTATAAAGCTCCTCTTGGTAGAAAGCTGCCAAAGTGGGCTCTGAATCTGTTCAAAGCCCACTCTCTCATCCCCCATTACCTGTTCTGAATAGTTTTTAGGTAAAGGGATGATAGCATATGTTGCCTAGGAAGAGTTAGTTCGGTTTGAGGATTGGGTTCACTTTCCAGAGTTAGAAAGAACAGTTTTATGCACAGGAAGGCCTTGCTGTTGTCTGGGTGGAAAGTGACCATCTTTCTGATTCATGGTCAGTGGCTCCTAGGGAGGGGTTACTACTTAAGGTGGTCTGTTGCAAATGACTTATGATTATCTGGGGGCAATTAGCCACCTCACCTGATTTAGCCTAAGATATAGAAGGGTCACAGCCTGAAAAAGTGATAGGGAGTCATACTCCTTCAGGCTAGAAGGTGTCTTCTCCTTCCTAACCTAAGGAGAATAAGAACCCCCGCCTGGGGCTCAGTGAGTAGGGTGCCGGCCCCATATACCGAGGGCGGCCGGTTTGAACCCGGCCCTGGCCAAACTGCAACAACAACAACAAAATAGCCGGGCGTTGTGGCAGGTTCCTGATAGTCCCAGCTGCTCTGGAGGCTGAGGAAAGAGAATTGCCTAAGCCCAGGAGTTGGAGGTTGCTGTGAGCTGTGTGACACCACGGCACTCTACCGAGGGCAACAAATTGAAACACTGTCTCTAAAAAAGAACCCCTGCCTGAGCAAGCTGCAAGGGCAAACTCAGAGGAACAAAAGGTGGCTGCAGCTGGGTTTTCAGAGCAACACAACAAGTCTCAGGATGCCGAGGCCTTCAGGAGATAGGAGGATTGGGGTAGGGGCAAAAAATCTAAAGCCATGTAAGAATTGCTTTAATGTTTCTAAATATAAGGTGGGAGAAAAACAAAAATGAACTATTCCCCATTGAGGAAGGTTTACCAGGTACTGAGGCAGAAGGATTAAATATATTCAAGGAGGAAACACCTAGGTAACATTGGACGGTTAGAGATCTGCCCTGGAGCTGAAGTAATAGGACCATACTGCCCAGACTTTTTCCAGGGGGACTCTGGAGCGGGGTGTCTCAGGGATACCCTTTTGCCTCCTTGAGTTGGGCCAGAGAGTAGGGCGAATGCCTGTGGATTCATAATGCTGGAGTCCTGGGGCCACTGGGCATCTCCCTCTCCGTAATTCCATGGAGAAGGGAAGGGGGCCAATGGTACTACTTAGCTCAGCGAGGCAGCTTCTCTACTCTCCATCTGAATGGCTAAGTGCTGTTTGCCTGGGTTGTAAAAGAAGAGTACTTAAGGGAGCGGTCTCAAACTTGAGGATTAAAGGGAACATTTTAGAGTTAAAGGAATCATGCCTCCCCTTCCCCCACCACCCCCTCCCAAACACACACCCCTCACATACCACCAGATCCCTGCTGCTGCCCAGAACCCAAATAACTCTGCTTGAGGAACATGGGGCCAGTGGGGACAAAAAGGTTGGGTGAAGTCTGAGGGAAGGCTTTGACCAGAACCAGGAGAGGACTATGGACTATAGGATGGGAATCTCGCCCATCAAGAGGCCAGCAGGGTGTTGGCTGTCACATCAGAACTTCGCACACTGGGGAAGGCATGGCGGAGCTTCTCCATGATGTCCTCCAAGCACAGGCTGACATCCTGGCTCTTTGATCCCACATCATCTGAGTTGGAAAAGAGATTGGGAAGAGAACTAGAGACTCCTCTATGAGGCCTAGCGGCCAGGTAGCATACTACCAGCTGAAGGGCAGACCCACCAGCAGTGTTTATATCTTCCCAGCACAATGCCTAGTACATGGGGGTGCTTGATATACATTTGTAGAATAAGCATATGAATGAATGAATCAATAAACTGATTTTGTCATCTGACTCTAAGCTCAAAGCCATGGGAAACCCAGGGCAGCACTAGCAAAACCTTGGGCAGGACAAAGCCATACAAGAAGGAGCTGAAAGGAGCCAAGGAAACTCACCTGCAGCCTCTGTGTCTGGGGTAGTCTGTCCCTTCTCCCGAGGGTGACTGCCTTCTGACTGCTGTGGAGAGGAAGCTAAGGACGAGCCTGCAGAGCCATTTCCATCTGATTCGGTGGGTGGCTAGCAAGAGGTAAGGCATGATTGAAGTGGCTTTGCCTTCCTGACCTTATCTTGACAGATTCCTGAGCTTAGAAGGGAACTTAGGGACTCCATACACATCCCTTTGCCCTTGGACTTTCAGAAGCTTTTGGTAATGGCCCAAACAGTGGCATCCTCTTTTAGAAAACTGCTTTGACTATCCCATTACTGATTAACTTTCTTCTTCAACAACATGTATCAAAGGCTCTCAGTTTTTATAAGGATGGCATCGTACCTAAAGATCCCCTGCTGTCATTTCAGCTATGATTAAGCTATTTAAAATGCAATTCTCTGTAGAAATGTAGAGTTGTATACCTGATCCTGTAATTATGACATAATAGCACATGAAAGAAACCTCCAGGAGTGGCGCCTGTGGCTCAAGGAGTAGGGCACCAGCCCCATATACTGCAGGTGGTGGGTTCAAACCCATCCCTGGCCAAAAAAAAAGAAACCTCCAGGAATCCACTTAGAGTCCATGCCTTGGAGGATCTGGGGAAGAGGTGGTAAGGGGACAGGGGACAGGTGGTACTGCCTGATACATATAATGACAATAACTAGTACCATTTATGAAGTGTGTACTATATTCCTGGTCTTGTGCTAAATTCTATAAATGCATTATCTCATTTTATGTTCATCTCCATTTTATGAAGTTCGTACTATTATTATCCCTGCAGATGAGGAAACTGGGGGCATAGAGAGGTAAAGTAACAGTCCTAATGCCCTACAGCCACTAATTTGCAGAGCCACATTCAAACCCAGAGCTATCTGACTCCAGCTACACTACAGTATACACACTACTTCTCAAATATAAAAGGGACGAAAAGTAACAAGAGACCTCTACATAGCAAAACTGTATCTTTTGCCAAACATGTTCCGACTTGCTTCTTTTTAGTAAATACCACAATAGCGAAATCAACATTTTGGATGATTTTTGAATTTAGTTCTTTCAGTATTGGATTCCAATGTGTTGGGAAGAAGTGAGCCCTCAGAAGTCTACCCTCTGCCCCAGAAACCATAGTAGCTTGAGAGTGACATATAAGGGTGGCATGGAAGCTAGGTGGAAGATAGTCGGTCAGTGATGTGACCATACCAGTCCCTTTTTTTCCCTGCCTGCCCCAACTACAGGCCCAGTTCTTTTCAGGACGTCCCCCGAGAGCCACTGCCAAGGATTTCTTTCCTGCCTTCTCTTGACTGCACTCCCCGACTCCCGAGCCTTCCCTGCCCTTAGTGGCTGCCCTGGTCCTTTCCCTGTCTCCAGCCTCACCTGCAGGAGCAGCTCCCTCAGGCGCTGCAGCTGGGACTCTAACTGCTTATTGTGGTCTTCAAGGATCTGCATGCGTGTCTCCAGGCGGCTCTTGTGCTGCCGAAGGATCCGAGCCTCAGCCAGAAGCTCCTCATTGTGCTGGTCTGCTGCTACCTCAGTGGAGCCCTCAGCCAGGGTAGGCGCCTCAGCAGCCTCCTCATGCTGCCACTTCAGGCGCCTCAGCTCTCCCTGGAGAATCCTACCAAGGACAGAGAAGCCGAGGCCTATATGAGCCCAATAGGGAGCTGACTGTCCAGGTACCAGATGTCCTCCTGGGCCTAGGTGTACTCTCTCACCCTACGCCACCCCTAGCACACTCTTGCTTGAGTGGCTATATCCACTTCCTGTCCAGCACACATGTCCTTGACTCTGCCATCCTGAGACCTCAGAACAGGGAGAGCTGACATTTCACATAAGAAATGTCTCAGGGCTTTGATGCGCTGCTGTGGGGATTAATTCTGACCTTAAACTCAGGCAGAAACACAGTCTGCAAATAAATGGGGCCTTAGGGCTACTGACTCACCTAGTCCATTTTTAGAGGTTTAGATCCCAGGGAAAGATGTAACATAAACAAGAGACCACCTGTCTTATGTGTTTTCTCTATAACCCTTCTTTGGGCCACTTTGAACACCCATTTTGGGTCATTAAGGAAATAGATTCCAAACAGATGGACTACCTCAGGGGATATCACTTTCTTTTGCAACAGAACAGAGTTGCCCAATGTTTCCCGGGGCCTGCCCACTGCTGCTCTGAGGCTGTGTTTCTCAAAATATTCATAGTGAAAACCTAGGGTTTTCTTCACTCCTTTGTGGACCAATATGTGATCCTCATGTACATGACTAGTACATAGCTCATGTCATGCAAAATTCATCACAAAAGGCCAACAACATTCGAACTGGTCCGTTTTCAATGAGATGAGGTCGCAAATTCTGTGCTTGAATGTCATGCTGCTGTAACAGTTTCTAAGAGCCTCGTGTACATCTGCATCTATCTTGTTCCAGACTGGTGATAAACTGGTCATAGGCTGGCCCTGGTCTGCCCTCCACACTCTTTTTTTTTTCTTTTTGTTAGAGTCAGAGTCTCACTTTATCACCCTCGGTAGAGTGCTGTGGCGTCACAGCTCACAGCAACCTCCAACTCCTGGGCTTAGGTGATTCTCTTGTCTCAGCCTCCTGGGTAACTGGGACTACAGGCACCCACCACAGTAGCTGGGACTACAGGCGCCCGCCACAAGGCCTGGCTTTTTTTTTTTTTTTTTTTTGCAGTTTTGGCTGGGGCCAGGCTTGAACCTGCTACCCCCGGGATATGGGGCTGGTGCCCTATTCCTTGAGCCACAGGTGCCGCCCAAGCCTGGCTATTGTTTTTTGTTGTTGCTGTTGCTGTTGCTGTTACTGTTTGACCGGGGCCGGGTTCAAACCCGCCAACCTCAGTATATGGGGTCGGCGCCCTACCCACTGAGCCACAGGTGCCTCCCTGCTACCATTCCTACTTTATGGAGATTCATGACATCCCTGTAATCTTCACCCTCCCTCTTCAAGTCCTGAGATGCTCTGTATAGTGTCATGGTCCCCTGGGATACTTCACCTAGATGATAAGCATCTCTTTCCACTTCTAACAGTCAAAGTTCTCTGAGGGCAGGGACATGTCTTACTCTCTTTTATATTTTCTGTGCTGGTATTCTCTCTGCTTTCATCTAATGTGGAAAAATAGGGATTTAATTTAAAAGATCCAAACAATTGGCTCAGCGCCTGTGGCTCAACGGGCTAAGGCGCCAGCCACGTACACCTGAGCTGGCGGGTTCGAATCCAGCCCGGGCCCGTCAAACAACAATGATGGCTGCAACCAAAAAATGGCCGGGCATTGTGGCGGGTGCCTGT
>CAUYRH010172794.1:0-12485 GCA_963574655.1 Perodicticus potto | reverse complement strand
TCTGCCTCCCAAGTAGCTGGGACCACAGGCGCCCGCCACAATGCCCGGCCATTTTTTGGTTGCAGCCGTCATTGTTGTTTGGCGGGCCCGGGGCTGGATTCGAACCCGCCAGCTCAGGTGTACGTGGCTGGCGCCTTAGCCCGTTGAGCCACAGGCGCCGAGCCAGTAATTCAGAATCTTTATGACTAGGACCTGTTCCGCAGGTGATATACAACCTGCAGAGGGGAAGAGCTATTTGCTCTTCTAGGGAACAGCTCTGAAGGCTAGAGTACTGAATAAGAAGTATTTTGGTTAAGTCACTAGTTCAAAAATAAGTGGTTATAAAGAACACTGAGCACTGACCAGGCATAGTGGCTCAGGCCTATCATCCTAGCATTTTGGGAAGCTACAGTGGGAGCTACAAAGCCTTAGGTCCAGGAGTTCAAGACCAGCCTGAGCAAAATAGTGAGACTCCAGCTCTACAAAAAATAGAAAAATAGGCTCGGTGCCTGTGGCTCAACGGGCTAAGGTGCCAGCCACAAACACCTGAGCTGGCGGGTTCAAATCCAGCCCGGGCCCGCCAAACAATAATGACGGCTGCAACCAAAAAATGGCCGGGCGTTGTGGCGGGCGCCTGTAGTCCCAGCTACTTGGGAGGCAGTGGCAAGAGACTCACTTGAGCCCAGGAATTGGAGGTTGCTGTGAGCTGTGATGCCACAACACTCTACCCAGGGTGACAGCTTGAGGCTCTGCCTCAAAAAAAAAAAAAAAATAGAAAAATAAAAAAAAAGTTAACCGGGCATGGTGACATGTGCTGGTAGTCCTAGCTACTCTGAAGGCTGAGGTGGGAGGATTGCTTAAGTTCAGGAGTTTAAGTTTGCTGTGACGTGTGGTGACACCACTGCATTCTAGACAGGGGAACAGACCCTGTCTGGGGAAAAAGAAAACCGCACAGATTTTGGAGCCATAGAACGGTATTAGAATTCTCACTATGCATTTACCTGCTAGATACCACTTTGGTCAAATATTTAAATTGGTGTCTTAAGTTGTTGTAAGGAGTAAATGAGGATACATCATTATAAACTATCTTATTATACAGAGCCTGGTTCATGACAGCATTTATTAAAAGTTTATTATGTGGGTGTAGTAGCTCACCTGTAATCCTACCACTCTGGAAGGCCGACGTGGGAGGATTGCTTGAGCTCAGGAGTTTGAGACCTAAGCAAGAGTTAGACCCTGTCGCTAATAAAAATAGAAAAATTATGGCTCGGCGCCTGTGACGTAAGTGGCTAAAGCGCCAGCCACATACACCTGAGCTGGCAGGTTTGAATCCAGCCCAGGCCCACCAAACAACAAAGACGGCTGAAGCCAAAAAATGTCCGGGCGTTGTGGCAGACACCTGTAGTCTCAGCTACCTGGGAGGCAGAGGCAGGAGACTGGCTTGAGCCCAGGAATTGGAGGTTGCTGTGAGCTGTGATGCCATGGCACTCTACCCAGGGTGACAGCTTGAGGCTCTGTCTCCCAAAAAAAAAAAAAAAAAAAAAATAGAGAAACTAGCTGGGTGAAACTAATTTATAGCTTTCATATGAAGGCTATAACCCAATTATAGCCCAAGAATATGGGGAAACGGGCAAGGGAGGGGAGGGAAGTGAGGAGGATGGTTCGAGGGAGGGTAACTGGTGGGACCACACCTATGGTGCATCTTAGAAGGGTACAGGTGAAACTTACTAAATGCAGAATA
This sequence comes from Perodicticus potto, assembly GCA_963574655.1. Classification (NCBI taxonomy): domain Eukaryota; kingdom Metazoa; phylum Chordata; class Mammalia; order Primates; family Lorisidae; genus Perodicticus; species Perodicticus potto. The sequence continues at coordinate 10,765 of CAUYRH010172794.1, read as the reverse complement.
TAAAGGTCTTAATTAACACAATAACTAAGAAAATGCCATGAGGGCTGTGTTAACCAATTTGATGAAAATATTTCAGATTGTATATGAAACCAGCACATTGTACCCCATGATTGCATTAATGTACACAACTATGATTTAATAAAAAAAGAAAGATAGAAAAACTAGCCAGGTGTTGTGATGGGTGCCTATAGTCCCAGCTCCTTGGTAGGTCGAGGCAAGAGGATTGCTTGAGCCTAAGAATTTGAGATTGCTATGAGCTACAGTGACATCAGGGCACTCTACACAGAGTGACAGGGTGAGACTCTTGTCTCCAAGAAAAACATTTATTGTGTGCTGAACACTTCACATGTATCTCTCATTTAATGATCACCAACAAACTTATGAAGTATATCTTATCCTGGTTTTATAAAGGAAATTGAGGCTTTGAGAGATTAATTTGACCAACCAGTAAGTAGCAGAATCAAACAGGTCTTATACTGAGAGAGCCTTTTTATAACCTGTGCTTTCAGCCACTGCCCTCCATTCCCTTTTTTGTAGGCTGGATTCATGCTGTGTATACTCCTACAGACACATTAGTATTTGGAGGCAATTTTTTGCATAGCTTCAACATCCCTATGCAATTAAAAATATATAACATTGAAGATCGGACACGGGTAAGTAATCTTATGTAACAATGGAATGTGAAGAGGTTTATTCCAGGTAAGACATATGAGAGATTCATTGATATTTTGCTAAAACATCAGTTTTTCTTTAGGTTAAAATGCAGTGTTAATATTTTAGGAAGAGCAGTGCCTATGGCTCAGTGGGTAGGGCGCAAGCCCCATATACCGAGGGTGGTGGGTTTGAATCCGGCTCTGGCCAAACTCCAATAAAAAGCTAGCCAGGCATTGTGGTGGGCACCTGTAGCCCAGCTACTTGGGAGGCTGAGGAAGGGAATCGCCTAAGCCCAGGAGTTGGAGGTTGCTGTGAGCTTTGATACCACGGCATTCTACCAAGGACGATAAAATAAGACTCTGTCTCTAAAAATATATATGTGTATATATATATATATATATATATATATATATATGGAACACAGAGAAAAATAAAAATATTTTTATTAAAAGGATCTGTGTGCTTGGCTTTAGGGACTCTTAATTCTTTAAGGTTCTTGGTGTCTTGTATTTTTAAGATGGACATCTGGTAATTTTTGGAGCCACATTTTTCATTTTTGTTCTCATGGAATAATTTGGTATAATGGAGTTTATCAACTCAGGTTAACAGGTTTAAATTCGTGTACCTTTTTTTATACTGATTGTGGTCAGTTAACCATTATGGTGCCTGTTTTGAAACATTTATTTTGGTTTAGGAACTATGTGTCATCTGATATATAAAACTAATATTTTTAGAGCTGCAAGAATTGCTCTATTAGTAGCAGAGAAGAAACAGTGCCTTTTACTGTATGTTATAAAAGTAAATTTCTGCTTTTTTGTTAAGAGTAACAAAACTACAAAAGATAATAGATTAGTAAGTTTGAAGTTATGATAAAGTCATATACATGCAAAACCAGGTAAACTTTTAAAAGAAAAATACATTTTTATAGTAAAATATTCTTGTTTAACTTATTCTAAGAAGTATCCCCACCTGTTATAAAATTCAGTCTGAAAATTAGTTTTTCTTGTATGTTCCCTCTTTTTTTTTTTTTTTTTTTTTTTTTTTGCAGTTTTTAGCTGGAGCTGGGATTGAACCCACCACCTCCAGCATATGGGACTGGCGCCCTACTCCTTTGAACCACAGGTGCTGCCTGCTATATGTTCCCTCTTTATGGCTAAGGATACCTGGGGCTTAATTGGTTCAGTTTCATAGAAGAAAGTGTAAATACTCATATATATTATATTCAGTAGCATAAGTAAAATAAGTACCTTACCTTATCTCTGAAGAGTTTTCTACAAACTTAGTCTGGCAAAACTGATCTTGATATATCTAATTCCTTTGTTTATTAGAAAATGTCAAATTTTGGTGTCTAAACAGTCATATTTTTCATTCTTTCCCTTTTTTCATTATTTTAATTATTACTTTTCAAATCAGGAATACTTGTGTCGCTGTAAAATTTCATTGGGTCTCCTACATACGTGCACGTAGCAATTATTTATTGCTTTCCATACCAACATTTTACGTGCCAGTACCAAACTGACATCTACCTGCACTAATTTCTGTAAACTTACAAAGAATGCTTTGCAGGCTCAGTGCCCAAAGCACAGTGGTTACAGCGCAAGCCATATATACCTAGGCTGGTGGGTTCAAACCCAGCCCAGGCCAGCTAAACAACAATTACAAGTGCAACAAAAAAATAGCCAGGTGTTGGGTGGCGCCTGTGGCTCAGCGAGTAGGGAGCCGGCCCCATATACCAAAGGTGGCGGGTTCAAACCCAGCCTCTGCCGAACTGCAAAACAAAAAAAAAAATAGCTGGGTGTTGTGGTGGCGCCTGTAGTCCCAGCTACTCGGGAGGCTAAGGCAAGAGAATCGCCTAAGCCCAGGAGTTGGAGGTTGCTGTGAGCTGTGTGATGCCACGGCACTCTACTGAGGCCGATAAAGTGAGACTTTGTCTCTACAAAAAAAAAAATAGCCAGGTGTTGTGGTGAGCACCTGTAGTCCCAGCTACTTGGGAGGCTGAGGCAAGAGAATCGCTTAAGCCCAAGAGTTGGAGGTTGCTCTACTGAGGGTGACATAATAAGACTCTGTCTCAAAAAATAAAGAAAGAAAGAACGCTTTGCAAAAAGAAATATATAAAGTATGTTGCGAATAAGGTAATGTTTTGGTTACTTTTGCTATACCAATGTAGAAATTTATTATTTAAACTTTAGGTGTCGGGCCCAGGTGGGGTGGCTCATGCCTATAATCCAAGCATTCTGGGAGGCCAAGGTGGATGGATTGCCTGAGCTTAGGAGTTTAAGACCAGCTGAGCAAGAGTGAGACCCTGTCTCTACTAAAAATAGAAAAACTAGCTGGGTGTTGTGACAGGTCCTGTAGTCTTAGCTACTTAAAAGGCTGAGGCAGGAGGATGACTTGAACCAAGACTGTGAGGTTGCTGTGAGCTATGATGCCACTCTGTCTCAAAAATAAAATAATAAATAAATAAACATAAGTCTTGATAATTTTTCTAATAGAACTTAAAGCACACTAATTTTATAATGAGGATTTATTAAAAATCTTTCCTCAAAAATTATAATTTAGTCTTAGAAGTTGATTTGTACTGTGGTATTTGGCAGCACAGGTAAAATGTAATGAGGGAGGGTAGGTATGTGGTATCTTGCCTATTTTTGGTATGGGTCTCATGAGTTACGAGTACAAATTCAAAATTTTAATACCTTTTTTTATATTTTCATCTCGTTTTTCCCCCTTTTTTTAACCTTTTAATTAATTAATTAGTTAATTAATTAGCAACAAGGTCTTGCTGTCACCCAGACTGGAGTGAGTGCAGTGGCCTTATCATAGTTCACTGTAACCTTGAATTCTTGGGCTCAGTCAGTCCTCTTGCCCTAGCCTCCAGAATAGCTGAGACTACAGGTGCCCACCACCTTAACCAGCTAATTTTTTTTTTTTTTTTTCTTTCTTGGACAGATGGAATCTTGCTACGTTGCCCGGGCCGGTCTTGAATTCCTGGGCTCAAGCGATCCTCCCACCTTAGTCTCCCAAAATGCTGGGATGGGATTACAGGCGGGAGCCACCATGTCAGCCTTACTTGACTTTTTAGTAAGGGAATAACCCTTCTAGATGTTAAAAGCTGTACCTAGGTAAGAGACCCAGATTCAGGGTCTAGCAAATCTACATTGGAAAACTAATTGGTGCTGACTATGAAAAGTATATACCACTCCAGCCTTGCAATGAGGAAGTGAGCACCTCATTTCTTAGTGATGCCCTATGACCTGATGAAGGCTTTTGAAAAGTGACTTGATTCAGGAAGACAACCTGAGGTGATGCTTTTAAAAGGGGTAGATGAGATCATCTCTTCAGTAGCATGGGAACATTCTCAGGAGTTGCATGTTCAAAATAATCTTGAAAGTATTGTTTGGCTCATCCTTTTGAAAGATGGCCTCTCTAAAATTAAGGGGGCAGAATGTATATTTAGACTAGTCTTGAGAGGCTGAGGCAAGAGTATCACTTAAGCCCAAGAGTTTGAGGTTGCTGTGAGCTGTGACGCCACGGCACTCATACCTAGGGCAATAGCTTGAGACTCTGTCTGAAAAAAAAAAAAGAATAGTCTTGCCGGGCATGGTGGCTCACTCCTGTAATCCTAGCATTCTGGGAGGCCGAGGTGGGTGCATTGCTTGAGCTTAGTAGTTCGAGACCATCCAGAGCAAGAGTGAGACCCCACCTCTAAAAAAATAGCCAGGTGTTATGTCAGGCACCTGTAGTCCCAGCTACTCGGGAGACTGAGGCAAGAGAATCACTTGAGCCCAAGAGTTTGAGGTTGCTGTGAGCTGTGATGCCATGGCACTTTACCAGGGCAACAAAGTGAGACTCTCTTTCCAAAAAAAAAAAAAAAATCCATCTTGGTACAGTGCCTGTAGCTCAAGCAGCTAAGGCGCCAGCCACATACACCTGAGGTGACGGGTTCAAATCCAGCCTGGGCCTGCCAAACAACCATGACAACTACAACCTAAACATAGCCGGGTGTTGTGGAGGGCACCTGTAGTCCCAGCTACTTGGGAGGCTGAGACAAGAGAATCCCTTAAGGGCAGGAGTTGGAGGTTGCTGTGAGCTGTGATGTCACGGCAATCTACTCAGGGCGACAGCTTGAGGCTCTGTGTCAAAAAAAAAAAAAAAAAAAATGAATCGTCTCCATCATTGCTTCTATCACTGATTAATCCATGCTGATTGGCCTTTTTCTTGAGTGTGGCAGATCTAAAGGATACATCTTTTTATTATTATACAGCTGAAATACTAATAAAAGTGCTCTTTGTGGGACAATGGAAAAAAACTCAAACTACTTTTGGGAGAGAATGGAAAGAAAACCAAAGACAGTGGCAAATTAATTCATGTGGAATGTTAGTCGGATTTGTGGGCATACCATCTTGGCAAACTACAAAGTGTGAGGCAGGCAAGCTGAGAGTTGATAGTGGGGAAAGTGTCCAGTCTTGTGTCCTAAACTAGACAACAGTTTGAAAATGAGTCTCTAATCATACTTTAATACATGTAATGACCTAAGACGAACATGTAACTTCATTTCATGACCTGTTTTTCCAATAGCTTCTTTGTTCCATGGCCTTCTGATTCAGGATAAAACTATAATAAAGCAAGCTTGGCATGCCTTTGTATCCCAAGAACTCTAAAATTTTCTCAAGTATTTTGTCTTTCTCTTAACATTTTACTCTCTATCCCAAAACTCCCCCACAAATTTTTGATGCTTTCCCACTCTACCAAGACAGGTTATTGGTGGCTCTAAATGGTCTTTGCAGATACTTATTGTCTTTAGTGCCACAACACCCATATTTTCTAAATTGACAGATCAACTTAAGTTCTTGCTTCAGATGCCAACCTGTGTTTGCAGGTTGACTGGTGCGAGTTTTTTCCTGGGTTAATTACGGCAGTAATAGAGTTTTTATACTTTATCCTTGAATATTGTCATTACTTTGCTTTTTTCATTATTGTTTTCCCATGTAGGTTCCAAATAAGTTTCGTTATCCATTCTACTATGAGATGTGTTGGTACGTGTTGGAACGCTATGTGTACTGCATAACCAACCGCTCCCACTTAACTAAGGAATTTCAGAAAGAATCCCTCAGCATGGGTAAGTTTTCTGCCTGTGTGAACTCTCCCTTCTCCTCCTCTGCCCTCCCCACCCCACCATGCCTGGCTAATTTTTCTAATTTTTGTAGAGATGGGGTCTCACTGTATTGCCCAAGTTGGTCTCAAACTTTTGAGCTCAAGCTACCTTCCTGTTTTGGCCTCCCAAAGTGCTAGGATTATAAGCTTGAGCTGCCACACCTGGTCTTTATGAACTTTCAAGACACCCCTTAAGACTGAGGGTGAGGGCTGGGCGTGGTGGATCACGCCTCTAGTCCTAGGGCTATGGGAGGCGGAGGCGGAGGCGGGTGGATTGCCTGAGCTCAGAGGTTCGAGACCATCCTGAGCCAGAGTGAGACCCCATCTCTACAAAAATAGCCAGGCGTTGTGGTGGGTGCCTGTAGTCCCAGCTGCTTGGGAGGCTGAGGCAAGAGAATTGCTTAAACCCAAGAGTTTGAGGTTGCTCTAAGCTGTGACATCACAGCATTCCACTGAGGGTGACATAGTAAGACTCTGTCTCAAAAAAAAAAAAAAAAAAGACCTGGAACCAGGTGTGATGGCTAATACGTATATTCCTAGCACTCTGGTGCTAGGCTGAGGCAGTAAGATCCCTTGAATTCAGGAGTTCGAGACCAGCCTGAGCAAGAGCAGGACCCTATCTGTACAAAAATTAGAAAAATTAGCTAGGTGCAGTGTTGTGCACCTGTAGTCCCAGGTACTGGGAGGCTGAAGCAGGATGATCACTTGAGCCCAAGAGTGTGAGCTTGCAGTGAGCTATGATTATGCCATTGCACTTTATCCCAGGGAACAGAGTGAGACCCTATCTCCAAAAAAAAAGGCCAGTGAATATTATCTCTGTGTTAAGACTGAGAAAATCTTCCTTTTCAAAAATAGTCACTTTGGCTGGGCGCCCGTAACTCAGTGGTCAAGGCGCCAGTCATATACACCTGGTCTGGCAGGTCCAAACCCGGCCCAGATTTGCTAAACAACAATGGCAAGTATAACAAACAAAAAAATAGCTGGGCGTTGTGGCAGATGTCTGTATTCCCAGCTTCTTGGGAGGCTGAGGCAAGGGAATCACTTAAGTCCAAGAGTTTGAGGTTGCTGTGAGCTGTGACGCCATAGCACTCAATGAAGGGGAAAAATAGTGAGACTCTATCACAAAAAAAAAAAAAAATAGGGCAATGCCTGTGGCTCATCGAGTAGGGCGCTGGCCCCATATACTGAAGGTGGTGGGTTCATACCTGGCCTCGGCCAAACTGCAAAACAGAAAAATAGCTGGGCATTGTAGCGGGCGCCTATAGTCCCAGCTACTCGGGAGGCTGAGGCAAGAGAATCCCCTAAGCCCAGGAGTTGGAGGTTGCTGTGAACTGTGTGACGCCATGGCACTCTACTGAGGGCGATAAAGTGAGACTCTGTCTCTGCAAAAAAAAAAAAATAGTCACTTTGTTTTTTTACAAAATCTTCCTTTTCAAAAATATTCACTTTGTTTTATTGTATGTGTTGCAACACCAAAGCTTAATTTTATGATCAAAACTTTGGACAAAACTACTTTTGAATATACCTGCTGTATACTGTCTACTCTTTTAAAAGATAATGAAATCATAATCCCATATTCCACCTTAAATTTGCAACCAATTTACAGCCACTTTCTTTTTTTTAAGAGACAGAGTCTCACTTTGTCACCCTGGTGTCACAGAATGCCATGGTGTCACAGCTCACAACAACCTCAAACTCCTGGGCTTAAGCAATTCTCTCGCCTCAGCCTCCAAAGCAGTTGGGACCACAGGAGCCCACCACAACGCCCAGCTATTTTTTATTGCAATTGTCATTGTTGGTTTAGCTGGCCTGGGCCTGGTTCGAACCCACCAATTTTGTTGTATGTGGCTGGTGCCATAAGCACTGTGCTACAGGCACCGAGCCGAGAGCATTTTTTAAACATCATAACTTTGTCATTTATATAATCTCAAGGCCCCTACCATGCCACCAATTTCTCTTGTTGTTCATACGGCCAAGTGTCATGTTCTCACTGCAATTCTTCTTCTTATTGGTAGACATGGAGTTAAATGGATTGGAGTCTGGAAATGGGGATGAGGAAGCGGTCGATCGAGAACCCCGACGCTTGAGCAGTAGACGTTCTGTCCTCACTAGTCCTGTAGCAAATGGGGTCAACCTGGATTATGATGGCCTGGGCAAAACCTGCCGAAGTCTTCCAAGTCTGAAGAAAACTTTGTCTGGAGACTCATCCTCTGACTCTAGCCGGGGCTCCCACAATGGCCAGTTGTGGGATCCCCAGTGTAGCCCTCGAAAGGACAGGCAAGTGCATCTGACACATTTTGAGCTTGAAGGCCTTCGCTGCCTCGTAGATAAGTTGGAATCTCTGCCACTGCACAAGAAATGTGTCCCCACAGGGATAGAAGATGAAGATGCTCTCATTGCTGATGTAAAGGTAAGAGTTTTGTTATGTTGCATAACAGCTATTAATCTGGCTGGGGCAATCAGTTCCTGGATTTTCAGAAGGAGAATTTTGAGTAATCTCTGGTTTGACCAGAGGGAAGTTCATATTTTCATGTGTGTGTTAGTCCTGATCAGTGTTTGGATTCCTAGAGTGAGAGTAAGCCCCTGTTTAGAAAATAGTAACATTTGTGTGTTCATTGAAGACTTAAGTTTAGTTCTAAAAGCATAGATTGCAGACTGACCCCAAAAGTAAAGAAAGGCCTGAAAGAGTGTTTGTTACTTTAAACTTTGGTTGCCCTCAGATAAAGAGACCATTATAGGACAAAGTGGGTAAAAGCTGTCTCTTCCCAAACAGTTTGAGATGGCGCCGGCCCCATCTTTGCTGGGGTTACGTTGAGTAGCTTTAGCATCTATAGTTTGAAATTTATGGAGATTGAAACTTAAATATATTGGGGACAACTTCTGAGAACAGTGTTACTGCTTTATCAAGTATCTTCACGTGATATATATTGTTTTCTTTTTCAAGAGGGCTCCTGTATTGGGCAGCGCCTGTGGCTCAAAGGAGTAGGGTGCTGGCCCCTATGCCAGAGGTGGCGGGTTCAAGCCCAGCCCCGACCAAAAACCAAAAAAAAAAAAAAGAGAGAGAGAGAGGTCTCCAGTATTAATGTTCTTTAATGCCTAGCTTACCCTTCATGTATTAGTATTAGCTTCAAAGAAATGAGCTTATTTTTAAGGAATCCTGATTTGAACTATCCAAACTAGAGGGAATTCCTTTTAAGTCTTTCTTCATAAATAACTATTAATGTAAGCACCAAAGGATATTTATAGCTGGTAATAAAAATTTTCTTTTTCAAACAGTTTTGGAATTGTGTCTTGGTTGCAGGACATGGTGTGTGTATTAGAAAGTTAGTCCACAAGTAGTGTTATATATATATATATATTTTTTGAGACAGAGCCTCAAGCTGTCACCCTGGATAGAGTGCCATGGCATCACAGCTCACAGCAACCTCCCAATTCCTGGGCTCAAGCGAGTCCCTTGCCTCTGCATCCCAAGTAGCTGGGACTACAGGCGCCCACCACAACGCCCCGGGCATTTTTTTGTTGCAGCCGTCATTGTTGTTTGGCGGGCCCGGGCTGGATTCGAACCCGCCAGCCCAGGTGTACGTGGCTGGTGCCTTAGCCCGTTGAGCCACAGGCGCTGAGCTGGCGGGCGCCTGTAGTCCCAGCTACTTGGGAGGCGGAGGCAGGAGACTCGCTTGAGCCCAGGAATTGGAGGTTGCTGTGAGCTGTGATGCTACAGCACTCTACTCAGGGTGACAGCTTGAGACTCTGTCTCAAAAAAAAAAAAACAAATAAAAATCTGTCACATAGATTATTTTATGCCATTCGAAGAATTTTTAGGGAATAAATTTAGGGCCTCATTGAAAATAGACTAAATGTCTCATGGTAGGTCTTCTCTATCCCTGATTCCTGATTCACATTTTCCTCAGCTTCTCCAGCCACCTCAGGAAAGAATTCCAGGGACTGGGATGGGACCTCATCTTTTTCTTCTTTGTTCTTTTACAATTGATATTTTGATTGTATCTGATTGAAAATGTAAAATAAACAGAGGCAAAAAGAGTTTGATAATCTAATGAAATTGGTCCTCTTTGGTATTGAGAGAAAATAGACAGTTGATATTATGGTTTGTTTTCACAAGATTTGCCCTAGAAGAGGCAGATGATATCCTGGCTTGTATTCAGGGGAGGAAATGACAAAGTTACAGGTTGGTGTGGTCCAACCCAGTTTCTGTAATGATAAATGTGAAACAAAACAAATTCAGTCATGCTTTTCCATACTTACTAATTAGATCCCAAACTCATTTCATACCTTGAATGAGCAAAGGACATTTAAATTTTTCTTTTCCATGTGGTAGTATTTATCTAGCTGTATAATCCTATGAATTTGATTGAATGTAATATCTTCTTTCCTACAGAATTCTCTTTTTATATAGATAATTCTTCATGGATACATGTGGGAAACTTTAAATTGTGACTTTCAATGCTTGCTAATTTGAATAATTGTCGTTAACACTAAGAAGAAAGATTTCCAAATTGTCTCTCATAGTAATTCTTTTGGCTTGGGTATCTGTATTTCTGATTCATGAAAAGAAAAATGTCTTCGTAGCCTTAGGGTATGTCTGTAGTTAGATTTGACTCCATTGAGTCCACTTGTTGAAAGCCATATTATAATTCAGTAATCAATAGTACAAGGTAAATTTTGTTAGAAATACACAAACTCGGCTCGGCGCCTGTGGCTCAATGGGCTAAGGCACCAGCCACGTACACCTGAGCTGGTGGGTTTGAATCCAGCCCGGCCCGCCAAACAACAATGATGGCTGCAACCAAAAAATGGCCGGGCATTGTGGCGGGCGCCTGTAGTCCCAGCTACTTGGGAAGCGGAGGCAGGAGACTCGCTTGAGCCCAGGAATTGGAGGTTGCTGTGAGTTGTGATGCCACAGCACACTATCCAGGGTGACAGCTTGAGGCTCTGTCTCCAAAAA
>CAUYRH010172793.1:0-16640 GCA_963574655.1 Perodicticus potto | reverse complement strand
GACTCATGAGGTTGTGTGAATGCAGAATGATGGATTAGTAACTACAACCTCCTTGAATCTCATGAGAAATTTTAATGCTAAACATAATAGGTTATAGGATAGGGAGGGGAGGAGGAGGATGAATGGAGGGAGGGTAATTGGTGGGATCACATCTACGGTGCATCTTACAAGGGTGCATGTGAAATTTACTAAATGTAGAATAAAATGTCTTAACACAATAACTAAGAAAATGCTGTGAAGGCTATGTGAACAGTTTGATGAAAATATTTCAAATTGTATATAAAACCAGCACATTGTACCCCATGATTGCATTAATGTACACAGCTATGATTTAATAAAAAAAAAGAATCTTGGGCAGTGCCTGTGGCTCAGTGAGTTGTGCGGCGACCACCTATACTGAAGGTGGCATGTTTGAACCTGGCCCCAGCCAAATTGCAACAAAAAAATAGCCAGGCATTGTGGTAGGTGCCTGTAGTCTCAGTTACTTGGGAGGCTAAGGTAGGAGAATTGCCTAAACCCAAGACCTGAAAGTTGCTGTGAGATGTGGTGCCATGGCACTCTACCGAGGGCAACAAAGTGAGACTCTGTCTCTAAAAAAAACAAAAAAAGTAAATCTCATGATACTGATAGACAACAGATTTGTCTGTAACATGTATCTATATACATATATATATATTTTTTTCCTAGGAAAAGCAATAAAAACACTTTTTTTGATACCTGAAATTATTGCAGAATATTTGAAAAGTAGAACACAAAGAAGATAAAACCCATATACAACTTTACTACTCACAAGGAAAAATAGTAGCTAAACAGTTACATTTATTTCTAGAATTTTATACTTATATATTTGTATAGTATATAAAGAATTTCAGAAATATATAAATGCAGAAAGTTTATTTTATAAGATGATAGGATCTTAAAAAACACACATTCTTGTAATATGATTTTGTTTATATAGATAATCTCTGCTAAATCCATTGTTTATGTTATTCTAGTATTTTTCTGTATGTATTTATACATAATATACATAATAAAGTTTCATATCATTTGCTACTAAATATCTTTTTTTTTTTTTTTTTAAATAAGAGGAAGGGCTTTATTTACCAGCCGGGAGCTTACGGCATAGAAGAATTCCAAATGGCCATGCTCTCTGACTGGCTTGGTCTTTCCCTTTTTATCAATAGTCAAAAAGTTCCATCCCACAGGTACCTTTCTCATTGGCCAGGTTGAATCAAGCAGGAGATGCTATTCCAGCCCCTATAGCACTACAGGATTTCACAGAACTTGGAAATTTCTGAGTTCCAGGAAGTTAAGTTTATAAATTCCCAAGGGCTGAGTCACCATGGAGAGGACCCTGCAAGTGTATCCTTGTGGTCAGATTGAGAAGACCTGTTCCCCTAGACCTCACCTTTCTCAGGTATCCTCTCTCATTCCCCTATTTTGAGACTCCAATATATTTTAATTTGGGGTCTCAATATCAGCTTGTTTCTGCAGGTGCTGATATTAATTACTTTTTAGCACTGAGGTGTTAGGGATTGTGACTTCTTTGATTCTCTACTCAGGCCTTAATAGTACCGTGGTTGTGGGCTAATATACATATGAGCTTTTACAGGAATCCAATTGTATGGAGCAACAGCCTTCGAGGACTTCCAGGTAGGCTTTCCGGAAATGCCCAGGTTTAGAGGGAATAAGTACTTGCTGGTGATGGTCTATCAGACTTGGAAGAGGTAAAAGCCTTCCCCACCAGAATAAAAAGGACTCCTGAAGTAGTAAAAGTATTGCCCAGAGAAATCGTCCTAGGTTTAGGTTGCCACTCTGGTTTAAATTTGACAGTGGGCTAGCCATCATATCAGAACTAGAGCAAATAAGAAGCTAAAGTTTTGAATGACTTATAGGCCTCAAAGCTTAGACAGGGTAAAGTGCATGAACAGGACCATTAGAGCAGAAATTGGTAAACTCTGCCAGGAAGCAAAGCTTAATTGGTTACAGGCCTTACCACTGGTGTTGTTCAAAGAGGCCTCTGTCAGTCTACTGCAATTTAGCGGGAACTCCTAAAAGAAATGGGAAAGACTGAACTGAATAGACAAAAACCCTAGAAAGAATAGCAAGGAAAATCTCCACTGGGGTAATTAACCATGTTCCATTTAGTCTTTTGTATCTATACATCCTTTCTCTCTGGAGGATCAAGAAGACCAAGTCTAAGTCTAGAATCAGAAACTGGTCCCCATGAAATCAAGGTAGAAAGGACTTTCCACCGTCATCCTGACCACATGCACAGAAGTGAAGGTGAAAGGAATCCTCACCTGGAGTCACCTCAGCTCGTGAATAGGGCTTCACTGCCTCTTGGGAAGTAAATATAACTTTTAAGACAGTCAACATGCCCTGCTCCAGCCACATACTGGGAGTTGACTGGTCAACGCATGGCTGAAGCCTCAGGAAACTTCTCGAGGGACTTGTCTTAAAAGTAAATATCTTTCTTGACAGGAGTTTTAACTGCCAAAATAATTTATTAAGTTAACAAAGATGTGGTAACTCCTAAATAGTTGGCATTATTCCCTGTCCTGCAGATTCAGCAGTGAGTGAGCCAGGAGAAGCTTCTCCCTCCTTTGGGGTGGGGGGAAAAGCACTCACATGAAAGCAAACCATTTGGGGATTAGTACTACTTCAAAAAAAGAAGAGCGAGGGGCCAGAACTACTCAAAGGAAGAAGGGCCAAGTACATCTCCTGATGGGGGCAGGATCTTTCAGTTTATATGCAGTGGGGCTGGGATTCTAACTCAGGTCTCCAGATAGCAGCAAAACTTCTGATTTTATTGATGCCTATTATACAAATTTCATAATGATAGGAAGATCACCTAGAAAAAAATAATGACTAAGAAGAAAAGAAGCCTACAAAATTATAGTATCTCTGCTGCAAAAACTTGTGAAAAGGAATTCTGTCTTTCATTCTCCTATTCTGTCTCCTAATAGAAGCCCCATTTATGGCTGGACACATTGCAATGAAGATTAAAGACTGTGTTTTCCAATCTCCTCTGTAGGTGTCTATTGCTATATGATTGAGTACTGATCAATGGCATGTAAGTGAAAGATTGTGAGGTGCTTCTGGAAAATCTCCTTAGAATTTCAGGCTGATGAAACAGCTAGACCTTAAGCAGTCATCTTGTGCCACGAGGAACCATTTGGATTCATAATACTGTACGGCAGCCATATCAGCCCTGCATTGGTCACCTTTTGACATGTTTTAAGAGAGAAAGAAAATAAAGTCCTTAAAACTATTTGTCTAAGTTACTGTCAATTTAGATTTTCTACCACACATAGGAAAACTTAATTCAAACAGACACAAATCCCTGTTTTGAAGGAGGAGGCAGAGGAATGACATCTACATAATACCCTTGGTTGACTATTGGCTTGACTTTTTAAATCTTAATGTATTAAAAGAAAATAAAATAGGGAGAATATAGTTGTGAGAAGTGATAGAGACTGATCTTCTCTGTCACCATTTGATACCCTTATAGAAAAATAAATCCTGCCTTTGATTAGTTTTTGTTTGCTTATGTGGCCGCTGTGCCTGGGGTATTGGCGCTCTCTGACTGACTTCCTCTCCTGGATCTAGGGCTTATTTCTGTGGTTTGGGAGGTTTAGGGCCTAATGATCGACCACCCTGCTAAGGGTCAGAGGGACAACTTATCTACACTGAAATAGTGGTTCTGTTGCCAAAAGAAGAGAAAGGGAGCATCTGGTTGGGCAGACAAACATTATACATGGAACTTGGAGGAGAGAGGAATAAATATTTAAAGCAGATGTTGTGGAAAGAGAGAGATAAAAAGACATCTATCTTTTCACAGTTTTCTATCTTTTATCAATAAGAAAAACAATCTGTTAAAAATCTTTTTTTTTTTTTTTTTGAGACAGTCTCACTCTAGCAAGTTGCCCTTGCTAGAGTGCTATGGCATCACAGCTCACAGCAACCTCAAACCCTTGGGCTTAAGTGTTTCTCTTGTCTCAGCCTCCTGGGTAGCTGGGACTATAGGTGCCCACCATAATGCCTGGCTATGTTAAAAATCATTTTTAATACTTTTAAATTCAGGGGTGAGAGACACAGAGATGGTTAGTTTTAGGTGTCCACTTTCCTGCATTAGGGATAGTTGGCAAAGCATTATTTCTGGGTATATCTGTGAGGGTGTTTCCCCAGGAGATTGACAGGTGAGTTGGTGGACTGAGTGGGAACAATTTGACCTTGGTGTGAGCAGGCCACCATCCAGTTGGGGGCGGGGGGCAGATAGAACAAAAAGGCACTCTTCTTCTACTGCCCTTGACTATCAGAACTCTGGGATTTCCAGCCTTTAAACTCTGAGACTTACAGCAGTGACCCCCTGGGCCCTCGGTTCCACTGGCCTCAGAGTGATCAGTTAGACCATCATCTTCCCTAGTTCTGAGGCTTTCGGACTTGAGCTGCATCACAAGTCTCCAGCTTGCAGGTGGCTGTCCTGAAACTTAGTCTCCATAATCACAAGAACTAATTTCCCTTTACAAGTATCTCATATCTGTATCTGTATTTATATCCACATCTATTTATATCTGTACCTATTTCTACATCTATGTCTCCCATTGACTCTGTGTCTCTGGAGAACCCTGACTACTACAGGAAAAAAGAGAGAGAAAATTTAAATATGAATGGGACAGTTATAATCAAGTTATAAAAGTAAGACTACATATTGTGAAATTCAAAATAAGAATCAATATTGAAATTACAGTTACTTAAAACAATTATAATCCATCTATGAAATGGGGATAACCTTATGTAGGCCATCACTTTATTATGAAGATTAAATTATATGTTATAAGTAAGTGCTCAGAAGACATTGGGCTAATGTTTCCATTTTTTATTATTATTCATATTTTTTGGTTTTATGAAAATTCCTTTAAATATTTATCCCTCTTTCCTCCAAGTTCCATGTATTATATTTGCCATCTTTACTGATATTAGAAAGACATAGGACATCATCTTCTTGTGATTAAAGTTTATACAATTTTATTATCTGAGTAATAGGGAAATTTTCCTTTACTGTATGTTGGAAGGAGATGATGCTTCTTTATCATCAGAGTTTAATACAGTGTCTTTCACAGAGTATTTAATTAACACTAAATATTGATTAGATATTAGTCCTCTAATTTCTCAGTTAATAAATCTCCCCTCAAAATGACCTGATAGCCTGAATTTTAATATTTTACAACATGAGGGTCAAACTTTTTTTTTTCAGTACACATGGCATGTAAAATTTCATATTATTATTAAAAAATATTTTTTGTTTTCCTTTTATTTGAGTATTAAGTCATTTCCTGTTCACGCAGCCTCAGTGAACATAACAGGTGTTCAAATAAAGGGTAGAGAACATTCCTCCTAAGATTTAACTTGTAATATGGTCTTAGGATGTTGATAAACATTGCCACTAGATGGCAGCATCTACTTATCAGCGAATACAATAAAATTATCCGCTAAAGGTTTTTTTGAAAGCGTTGCTAAGACGGTAGGCTTGGAAAAAGCCTCCAAAGTCTAAGAATGAATTTTCGAGGCGAGGCCTATGAAATCATATGCAAATTTCGTTTGTGCCTATGAACATTTATTTCATAGGAAAGAACTGGAGCTTTCTTGAGATTTTCTTTAGTTCATGAAATTTAGTATCACCAATCTGCTGTAACACACATTATCTACAAAGGGAGAAAACGACTTTCCTAGGACGTGTACCAGAGTTACAGCACACCGTTTCTACAACCACTGAATTCGAAGCATTTGACTCTGTCAAACATTTCTTACATCAGTCTAGCAATAAAAAATGAAGAAGCTTTGGAACATTAGCTGCGAATACTTGTCTTAGTATATCCTTGACTGCTTTTAAAATAAATAAAAATGAGGACAGGTTATTTTTAAATTACTAATTCAGCTTTAAAAATCATCACAGATTTGAATTTTTGGCAAATCTTTTTTTTTATTCTTACGGTTTTTACACATTTATATTTTACTCTAAATTATTCAGAATTTTAAAAATACATAAAATGTATGGATTGATATTTACATATTAACAGTAGTGGTAATTATAAAATTCTATGATATTGAGCCTTTGGAACCCTCTAAAGAGGGTTCTGTTAGAAAGGTCTTTAGAAACAGGGAATATTATTAAGTCCTTTAAAGATTATTTATTTTAAGACATCTCTGTCAACTAGGAATTATCTTTATTCAAGAGGTTTATAAAAGTGGAGCGAATTTCCTAAACTCAAATTAAATTATGCTCAAGCTGCCCTTACTTTATCAAACTGCCCCCTTTATCATATATAATTTTATTAGGGAACATATGGATTAATGATATCCACTTTATTCAGCCATCTGTTTTTGTGCCAGTAGCACCTGCCTCTAATACTTAATTTGCATAGAATGTTTATTATTTAGCATATCTAGTCTTTTGCACCCTGCTTATTGCTTTTAGTGTTTTTAAATGTATTTCCTAGTGAAATATTTTATGTAAATTTAGAATATTTTCTCCAATGAAAATTTAATTTTGAAAATCTAATCCTTATAAAAATTTGTTAATTTATCAATAAAAATTTTCTATGGAAAGCCATATCTGGAGTAACTTAATTGAATTAGTAATTTCTTTTCCTTGACAATTCCTTACCCAATATTACTGAAAAAAAATTAATGTTGCACTTCCAGACCTCAGAGTATACTATAAATTGATAGTGATCAAAACAGCATGATATTGGCACAAAAACAGAGAGGTAGATGTTTGGAACAAAATAGAGAACCAAGAGATGAACCCAGCTACTTACCGCTATTTGATCTTTGACAAGCCAATTAAAAACATTCGGTGGGGAACAGATTCCCTATTTAACAAATGGTGCTGGGTGAACTGGGCTGGTGACCTGTAGAAGACTGAAACTACACCCACACCTTTCACCTTTAATCAACATAGACTCTCACTGGATTAAAGATTTAAACTTAAGACATGAAATTATAAAAATACTAAAAGAAAGTGCAGGAAGGAAATTCTTGAAGGAATCTGCCTGGGCAAATATTTTATGAGGAGGACCCCCTGGGCAACTGAAGCAGCATCAAAAATACATTACTGGGACCTGTTCAAACTAAGAAGCTTCTGCACAACCAAGAACACAATTAGTAAAGCAAGCAGACAGCCCTCAGAATGGGAGAAAATATTTGCAGGTTGTGTCTCTGACAAAGGTTTAATATCCAGAATCCACAGAGAACTCAAAAGTATTAGCACCCATCTCAGGGTGGGCAAGGGACCTAAAGAGAAACTTCTCTGAAGAAGACAGGTGCACGGCCTATAGACACATGAAAAAATGCTCATCATCCTTAATCATCAGAGAAATGCAAATCAAACCTACTTTGAGATATCATCTAACTCCAGTAGATTAGCCCACATCACAAAATCCCCAAACCAGAGATGTTGGTGCAGATGTGGAGAAAAGGGAACACTACTACATTGCTGGTGGGAATGCAAACTAATACAGTTCTTTTGGAAAGATACTGGAGAATACTTAGAAATCTAAAAATAGAACTGCAATTTGTTCCTATAATTCCTCTACTAGGTATATATCCAGAAGACCAAAAATCACATTATAACAAAGATATCTGTATCAGAATGTTTATTACAGTCCAATTCATAATTGCTAAGTCATGGAAAAAGCCCAAGTGCCCATCAACCCATGAATGGATTAATAAATAGTGGCATATGTACACCATAGAATATTATGCAGCCTTAAAGAAAGATGGAGACTTTACCTCTTTCATGTTTACATGGATGGAGCTGGAACATATTCTTCTTAGCAAAGTATCCCAAGAATGGAAGAAAAAGTAACCAATGTACTTAGCCCTACTATAAAACCAATTTATAGCTTTCATATGAAAGCTATAACCTAATTACAGCAGAAGAACATGGGGAAAGGGGCAAGGGAGGGGAGGGGAGAGGGGAGGATGGGCGGAGGGAGAGTAATTAGTGAGTCCACACTTACGGTGCATCTTAGAAGGGTACAGGTGAAACTTACTAAATGTAGAATATAAATGTCTGCACACAATAATGAAGAAAATGTCATGAAAGCTATGTCAACCAGTTCAATGAAAATATTTCAAATTGTATATAAAACCAGCACATTGTACCCCATGATTGCATTTATGTACACAACCATGATTTAATAAAAAAAATTAATGTACTTTGTCATTAAAGTACTTCAGATTATAAGAACATGAGAAAATTAACTGAATTACTCTGACAATCAGAGAAGTTCTTCCCATTTTCAGATTTTATCTGTATATTTCAATTTATGTAACAAGTTTTGGAAAGAATGGGCATTAGTCAGAGATGATATTCAAAATATAACTGGTAGTCTGGAAGCAATGGCTCATGCCTGTAATCCTAGCACTTTGGGAGGCTGAGGCAGGAAGATTGCTTGAAGCCTGAATAATATAGTGGGACCTTGTCTCTACAAAAAGTAGAAAACATTAGCAGGGACAGTGGTGTGTGCCTATAGTCCCACATACTTGAGAAGCCTAGGCAGGAGGAGTCCAGGAGTTTGAGGTTGCAGTGAAGTATGATGATGCCACTGCCCTGTAGCCTAGGCAACAGAGGGAGATACTGTCTAAAAACAACAACAATAAACACACACAAAAGTATTGTAGGTAGGATAAAGGTATTGATCCATCACAACAAATGCTGGCTTAAACAGGGTTCTGGAGCCTCCTGTTGTACCACTCATCATCTCTTTGGTGGCTGGGTTGTAGGGCAATCTGATATTGAAGTAAAGGGGTTTGAGGGGTCCAGAGAGTGGTGGGCACATGAAGGGTTAAGAGAGGCAGCTATTTTCTAAAGAGCATAGATGTATGTTGATATTTAGCTGCTGATACATCTGTACCACAGCTGCTCTGGATACTGTAAATATCTATTGAATTAACTAAGTTACAATTTCCATCATTTATAGCTATAGTCTTGTAAGGAACAGCAAGTCTCACACAAAATCATCATAATAAAATGGTGCATTGCTAAGTTCTATATGTGATTTCACCTCAAGTTTTGAAATTTAGACAGAGACATTGCTTTGGACTCCACATGTCAGAAAGAAGGCTTTATAAAGAGGAGATCATATTTAATCTCTTCTGAAGACTAGGTTGCATTTTGACTGGTCACACGCAGATGTAATAATGTAACCAGGTTTAGAGGCCAGAGGAATGGGTAGCCCCAGAAGGTTGAACTGCTGTGGGCAAAGCCTGGGGTGGGATGTAATGTCAGAAAGGTAATTTATGTCAGGATTTGTAAGCTCTTGTGGAGCAAGGAGTGAAGATCAACTCTGAACATATTCTGTACTCAAAATGATGTTTTATGTCTCCATCTCATTCACCATGTAAACCTGGTTCTAGGTGCAGGATGGACGAGGAGAGTATAAGAAATTTCCTCAAAGTTGAAAGAGCTGGTCAGTGTGGTGCGGAAATTCAAAGTCTGGCTCTTGCCTCTTGCCCTTCACCCCTCTGCTTGGATGTGCTGAGAGCTTACTCTTTAAGGACACTTCACTCTTAAAGGAGAGGAGCTATTTAATGTTGTGACTGGAGAGGGACAGAATTAAAGAGAGTAGTAAAGGAATTGTTTTAAAATGTGAAATATTTGAACATATCTACATTATAAAAATCAACAGAGAAAGAGGAATAATTTGGCAATATAATAATGACCAATCACGCATGTGAGGGCTCTGAACAAGCTCACAAGAGTCAGGGCTCCAAACCCTGGTGGAGAGATGAACCCCAGAAAAGGGGAAAGAGAGAAAGGATGCAGGTAGATTTGTAGATTTGGAGTCAGGGAGTTGAGATATGTTGAGAGGTGCTTTCCTTTCTGAGGAGCTGGGAAAAGCAAAGAAAAATTATCTTTTGGAGCCTTTGAAGGTCTAGCAATTCTGCTTATAAATTGATTTCTTGTGCACAATGCAAGTGTATTGTCAAAACTATTAACAGTATAAATGTCTTAACACAACAAATAGTGAGATGAAGGTTATGTTCACCAGTTTGATATAAGCATTCCACATTGTATATAAAATCACAAATACATTGTGTACCATAAAGGAATTAATGTACACAGTTATGATTTAATAAAAAAATAAATAAAGGGTGGCACCTGTGGCTCAAAGGAGTAGGGCGCTGGCCCCACATACCAGAGGTGGTAGGTTCAAACCCAGCCCTGGCCAAAAAAAACCTGTAAAAAAAAATAATAAAATAAATAAATAAATAAATAAATAAATAAATAAATAAATAAATAGATTCCAGACTTCTGGTCTCCATAGCTCTGAAAGAATGAATTTCTGTTATTTTAAGCCAGCACATTTGTGGTAATTTAATGTTACAGGAGCAATAGGAAACTATCGCAGCCTGTGTTGAAGTTTCCTTGATTTGCCTTTGGCCACAGTAGAAACAAATCCTTGACCTAACAGTCACAAGGAGAAAATAACCAGATGCACAGGTGAAACGAGGTTAACAGGTGATGAGTGTCTGTAACAATAACTGCAAGTCTGGGGCTTCAGGTGATGTTTTGGGAGACTCCTGGATACTCCCAGAGAGGAGCTACTCCAGGATGTTTATTTTGAGGCAGTACCTGCACATTTGGAGACTGTGTGTGTTCATGAGCAAGAAGTTAATGGCTGTCCTGTGAGGAAAACCAGGATAGCCATGCAGGTGTTGGCATTATGGTCTGCAGCAGTTTTAAGGCTCGAGCAATGTGAATGTGGATTCATCATCTCACAAGCTTCCAGGAGGGGAGTCCAATCCTGAGGAGCTTGGAGGAGTGACAGATTAGAGCTGAAACACAAACTGCGCAGATCTCCAGGTACTGAGTGACTATATGGTTAAGGACACAAGTCCAAATCATTTGCTCTTGATGCCCAAACTGAAAGATTGATTTATCTTTCCTTTTGATCTCATTTCATTTTATGTAACAAACACACCTTCTCTTTCTCCACATCCACCAAAACATAAGATTATTTTATTGTTCAACATTATCACTTTTCCCTGTGTGAAAACCATTTTTAATTGAGGCAATATATTATGAATATTTTTCAGTAATGTCATGTTCTCCCACTGTCCAAAAGCTATTCAAAATTGAGGCATGAAATATATTATGAATGGCTTCCTTCTCCCATTTTTTTCTCTTAATAATTTCTCTAACTCCCATTTTAAAAATTTGTTTGCTTTCCTATGTACTATTTTCTCATTCTATCCTGAATTCTCTACCAATTATGATTTCTTCACTCAAATACTCATTATACTTGATCAGATATTCATTTTTCTTTAATTGTTGGGGAATCATTGAGGGTACAAAGAGCCAGGTTACATTGCTTGCATTTGCTGGGTAAAGTCCCTCTAATAATACTGTTCTGTCCCCAAGAGGTGTGTCACACACCATGGCCCCACATCCTCTCCTCCTTTCCTCTCTCTGCTCCCCCATTCCCCTCTCTCCCCACCGTGTACTAGCATCAATTATCCTCATATCAGAATTGAGTACATCGAATTCTTGCTTCTTAATTTTTTTTTTTATTGAATCATATCTGTGTACAATAATTCAGTCATGGGGTACAGTGTACAGGCTCCAGATACAATGAGAGATATTTTCATCAACTTTCTTCATTCTTGTGATGCTTTACTAAGAAGAATGTATTTCAATTCCATCCAAATTAATACAAAAGATGTAAAGTCACCATTCTTTTTAGTGGCTGAATAGTATTCCATGGTATACATATACCATAGCTTATTAATCCATTCCTGGATTGTTGGGCATTTAGGTTGTTTCCATAATTTGGCAGTTGGAAACTGAGCAGCGTAAACAGTCTAGTGCAAATGTCCTTACGATAAAATGATTTTTTTTCTTCTTCTGAGTAGGTGCCCAGTAATGGGATTGCAGGATCCAATGGGAGGTCTAGTTTGAGTTCTTTGAGGATTCCACATTCTTCCTTCCAACAGGGTTGTATCAGTTTGCAGTCCCACCAGCAGTGTAAAAGTGTTCCCTTCTCTCCACATCCACACCAGCATCTGCAGCTTTGAGTCTGTGACATGGGTCATCCTCACTGGGGTGAGGTGATATTTCAGGGTGATTTTGATTTACAAATCAGGAATTCATTTTCTTAAAGAAATTTCTTCCAGAGCTCTCTGGCCTATTCCTAGCTAAACTGGTTGACGTCCACTCTGGTGCAAAATGATTATCCTGAGCTTTCCTTTGAACACAATGTTTTATCTTTTTATTGTTTTGGATTCCATTTTCGGTGTTCAATGTCATTTCCTTATGCCCTACACCTTATCTTTTTTTGTTATTCCCTTGTTTCATTAGAGCTCATCCTCCAATACTTCTCTTGGAAAGCAAGTAAAGTTTGATAATGTTTAAAAAGTTAAAAAGAGTTTAAGAAACTACATATGTAAAATTATATTCATTCTATTAATATCTTGACTTTTAATTAATGTGCCAACTGGGCATAGAATTCTGAGCTTTAAATCATTTCTCACTTTAGTCTTGATTGGATTAATTCTTGTTTTATAGTCCTGTGTTATTATTGATACATTTAAAGGCATTCTAATACTTGATCTTGGATAAGACTCTAGTTTTAATTCTCTCTCTTTGAAGATAAGTAAAATCTATGCATTGTTTTAAAAACTCACAATGCTTTGTACCCAATGATTGCAGTAATGTACACAGCTGTGATTTAATAAAAATAAAAAAATAAAATAAAAACTCACAATGTTGCTAATATGGTTTTAGTATATTTTAATGCAAAGTGACGCCTTCTTTAGTTCGGGAATGTTTTCTTTAATTATTTTGTTGATAATTTTCACCCCTGCATTTTCTTTGTCCTTTCCTTCTCAAGTTTCTATTATTTAAATGTTTGGTCACCTGGGTTTAACATTTAATATTTTTATATTTTATTTTCTGATTTTCATTTTGTTTTTATTTTACTTTCTAAATGATTTTCAAACAATTCCTTATCTTGAACAGCAGTTGGTTGTTGTTTCATAAATACATTTTTAAAAATCTCTTTGATTGGTATATAATTATGTCTCCTAAGTACCAATAATATATCCACACAAGCATGCTTCCCTTAAACCTCAAGGCATTTCAAATTGGAAGACAAAAGACTGATTTGTATATTCAAATATCAGGCCAATCTTTTGGAAAGCACCCAGGTAAAACCCTGAAGGAAAAATCATTTAAGACCCAATTAGCCCATTTCCACAATGCAGGTAATGAGACGGCCACGACATAGGTTTTTCTCATTTGATTTTCAGGCTTTTCTCAGGAGACATTGGCTGGAGATATGCACTTTGTTTTTTAGCAGGGAGTAATAAAAAAAATACATTTCAGTTTCACACTTAAATACTCATTCCTATGGGACTATTCTCCGTAGAAGCTTCATAGTTGAAGCCTTTGGCAATTACTTACTTTCCCTGAACTTCAAAATGTAATAGAAAAGAAAACAATGAAGAGAAAAATCAGTCCCCAAGTAAGAGATTGTGAAGTACAATGTGCTTCTTAATTTCTTTAATAAATCTCACTAAAATCCCCCAAACATGTCTTTAACAAGGCTTCCCATTGTTGGGCAAATACATTCCACATTGGAATGCATCCCATATGGTTGGTAAGACTTGAAACTTGACGGCCAGGGTCCCATTCCCATTTATTAACATGACCTTAGATAATTACCCTGACCATACTCTGCCTCAATTACCTGGTCTGGGTAACAGAATCCTGACAGTAATACTATTTATATCATATTTTTATTGCTGTGAGGATTAAATGAATTAATCCACCCTAAATGCTTAGCACAGTCTCTAGCACATGGAAAGTACCCTATAACTGTAAATGAGGTTAACATTATATTAAGAAAATAAACCATACTATAAATCATTTTAAGACAGGCTTTAAAATTTAAATTGCCTTCCAGGAGATTCCTGCCCCTTCTCCCCACAATGAGGCACTCAGAAAAGCTTCTAAGATGACTTTTACACTTTAAGTAAAAGATTGTATGATAAAGACACTGGTTAACATACATCAAATTCCATTCATGGAAAATAATTTCCTGATGTTGATTAAAACCATTATCTTCTGGCATATTACCTTTTCTCACCACTAAACACTCAAAAGTCTATAGCTGAGAAGTTATATGTATTAGAAGTCACCATCATTCCTCGCTCACTGTCAAAATGCCACATCATAAACTTCTAATAATGTTTCTTATTGACAGATTAATAACAGCTTAATTTAAACCCACATCATTTCCTGTTTCTAGGAACAGAAATTGTTTCACTTCAAAGTGAAACAATTTTTTCTTGGACCTTGAGTAAAAATTTCTGGATTAACTGAGTAAATCGAAAAAAAAAAAATCTCTTTGATGACAATAAGAGATTTTTTCCTTCTTTTTTTTTAGTTTTCTGGTTCATGAATAGTCTATGTTATTTTCTCCATCTGTCTTTTACTGTTTGTTTTTTTATCCTTGTCATTCATTATGCGAGGATTTCCCAAATGTATGATGCTTTTGGGTTGTGAGTTCATATTTAGTTGGGACACCATAAGGCTACTTGGAAAATACAAGTTCATTTGAGTGAAGTTTTAGGTTTCATGGTAGAGTGATTTCCTGGACCATTCTTTGAGGAATTCTGAAAATCAGCATCTTAGATCATCTTTACCTTTTTGTTCAGATCTATAATCAAATATGGACAAAATTTTAAATACCAGAAATTTCACGTAATGTGAAGAATAGATTTCTTTAATTTCAGTATTTTTGAAATGAACTCTTGTGTAGCTTCACATTATTTCTGATTTACATACTGTTCCATAATATTTTCAAAGTGTTTAATATTTTCTGTAATAGCTAAGTTATGCTATAATAAACAGAAACTCTCAAAACTTTGTGCCTGAAACTAATAAAGAAATAAATTTATTTCTTGACAAGATGAATTCTTGTTGCCTTATTCCATACTGAAAGACTTCAGATGGTTGAAACTCCACCATCTAGAACTGTGCTCCTTAGTGTGGGCGGAGAGAGAATAAAAGGGCTCGCTCTTGTTTGCTTTTTCTAGGAGTGATACATGCCACTTCTGTGCAAACTGAAATGGTCAAAACAAGCTACATGGCCATGCCTATCTCCAAGAGAGAGAGGAAAGACAATACTCTGTAATGCTGAGATACAGAGGCAATAGGAAGCTTGTGAAGTGTGGTGACATTTACCACATATTCATTCACCACTATGGAGAATACAGCCTTATTACTTTGTTTTTGGGCATAAGTGCAGAATATGCTGTTCTCTCAAGTAATTACCTTGGGAGATAATTAATATCTAGGACTCTTAATTCTTCATGGTTTCTAATTTCTACTGATTACTCAACCTGTAAGGAAGAATTTTTGACACAATAATGTTCTTAATTATCCCCACATTTCCAGGTATATGTTAATTTGTCTACTTATATTATTTTCTGTTTGTTTCACTTTAATTGTTCTCAAATACAACATTGAATGTTGATAAAATATGAAATCAGCAATTATCTGAGGAATTTTGCCATTTCTCATGGCTATTAATTGTATGAATTGAAAAATTCAAAATTGCATGAATTCAAAACAGAGTTTTTGGGTGGCACCTGTGGCTAAGTGGGTAGGGCGCCGGCCCCATATACTGAGGGTGGTGGGTTCAAGCCCGAACCCGGCCAAACTGCAACAAGGAAAAATAGTCGGGCATTGTGGTGGGTGCCTGAAAGTCCCAGCTACTTGGGAGGCTGAGGAAAGAGAATTGCCTAGGCTCAGGAGTTGGAGTTTACAGTGAGTTGTGTGATGCTACAGCATTCTACCAAGGGTGATAAAGTGAGACTCTGTCTCTACCAAAAAAAAAAAAAAAAAAATAGTTAATTGGTTGCTAGAAAAAAACCAAAAACCAAAAAACCCTAGAGCTTTCAGGATTAAACATTCTGAAAACAAAAGTAACAACAAAATTATTTTATTACAACAAAAGTCATAAAATAACACTTTTTTTTCTTATTTCATTCTTATTTTTGACTAAAAAATATGCACATCTTTGGTAGCATTAGAGTAATGTTCTGTGGGAGGCCTGGAATAGTTGCATCTTTTCTTCCTTTGCTAACTTTTCCCTTTTCCTTGACTAGCCAGTCATTTGGACAAATTAGGAAGACAGTTTCTAAGAGCACATACATATACATTGTGGATAAACATAAATGATTTTCTTTTATTCAATGAATGGATTTATCTAAGCTTCTGACATTCTAACTTTAATCACAAGTAATTACCCCATTGTGACTAGAAGTATCATCTATAAATTAGGTCTTTGTGGCTTAAGAAAGTGAATTTTAGGAAAGAAGTCTTAGAAATACATCTTTAAAATATTATTCAAAACAAATACACAGGAAGAAATTAAAAATAATGAGATAAGAAGCACAAAGAGATTTAAAATATTACCATTTAATATGTTTGAGTTCTCTGTGGATTCTGAGTCTTGGAATACTTTGTTAGAGATGGAGGGATAAAGAAGCAGAGGGAGCACTTCGTTTTTCTGTTTGTTTTTTGAGACCGAGTCTCACCCTGTTGCCCTGGGTAGAGTGCC